>JNEV01001409.1:0-72391 GCA_000697495.1 Saksenaea oblongispora B3353 | reverse complement strand
TGTAAATACTGCAGATGTAGTTGAGTGAACAGAGTAGAATCATCAGTGGTTGGTGGTAGAAAATAGAAATAGCTAGTTCCATCCAGCACATCGCTGTTTCTTATCACTGGTAGTATGGTACTGGCTTTAAGTCTATTATGCCTTGTATCTACATAAAAAAGTAAATTGCAAAGATCATGGCCACTGATTCTGCATGAACAGTTACCTGTACATCCCTCTGTTGCCCACTTTAGCATTGATTGAAAGACGATTGCAGAGAAGTCTCCGCTCAAATCCGTCGCCTCAATAGAGATGTCCTTCAATTTCTTTTGTATTTCAAGTTTCCGCCTTCCGTCTTCTTTAAGTTCATTTCTTAAAACAGATAGAACCGATGTCGAGCATGTACGGATTTGTTCATTTTTTGGTGTAATAAGAGAAGCTGACTGATACTCCCGAGGTTGACCACTCTCAAAATGACTATAAGCCCGTTCACGACATGCTTAAAAGTTCTCCTTTACAAATTGCTTCCACAAATCAACGTATCGAAACTTCTTTTTGAATTTGTCACCGAACGTATTGCGCCTTAATCCCGCTTTATCTTCTATCCTTTGTAGAGTTCCTCTCGGAATCCTTTTTCTCTTCAGCAATTCATCGAAAAGCTTCTGCAGTTCTTTTTCAGCTTTTTCTTGATTTTCCCAAAACTTTTCATCGTCATCGTCAACTTCACAATCGTATGCTTGTTGCACTTTACAAATGCTTGTCGTTACAAAATCGAAAAATTCAGCATTCAGAGCATTTTTTGCTTCTTGAACGGTGTTAACAGTAATTGGGTTTGATGGTTGGGGAATATCTTCATATTGAAGCCGACGCTGTTTTGGGCGATACATATCTTTAAGCAACAAATGAAAAAAATGAAAAAAAAAGGAAGAGCTCGTACGACTAATATGAAAGCAAAAACGAAGCTAACCATCACATTTTGTTGATTTATCATAGTTTTGGATAGTTAATCACATTACGACAATACTAGACCTGTTTCTGGCTTTTGACCCATAATGTGACAAGACCCACAGGATTATTACTGGTTTCCGAGGAAAACGGCCAGTTTATGAATTCTTAGAATAAACTCCTTTCCCTCTGAAAGCCTAAGGAAATATCATCCTTGATGTCGATAAGTTTCACTAGCAACTGCAAATTGATGAGGCGTACGAAAGAGCAACTTTTCCTGAAAGTTTCCTTAGATCGTTGGAGACAACGAAAACAAACATACTATGGTTTATAGCGATGCCTTTCGCGAACCATCCAAATTATTGCTTTTTAGCAATGCATTGCTCACCAAGTGACACTATGGGAAGACATGACCTAGAAATACAGATTTCGAGCACTTTCCCCGTATTTATCTGCGATTGTGTTACATTTCTCTACTGCCGTGTTACTTGGGCGCAGATAAATATGGGGAAAGTGCTCGAAATCTGTATTTCTAGGTCATGTCTTCCCATGGTGTGAGAGCTCCTGATTTGTGGCAGAGTTCCTCAGTTGATGGAGATTCAGTGGCAAAGTGAATCAAATGCGTTTACAAGTTGTTGTATCTGGATAACTCCATTACACACAACAGTTCTAATATGTAAAACACACATCACTCCGCTGAATTCGGTTATCTAGAGGAATTTTAGAAATAATAGTCCCCAGCTCTTTTGCACAATAAACAACCTCGACACGGAGTCTCACAAACTTCACAGTTCTCTATCTCTCGATAACCGACACTACACAAGCAGGCTATCTAGGTCCTTTGGTGTGGTCAATGGATAGAAAGTGCGTTGATATTATGTCAGATAGGCCATGGTGGCAGTTATGGCATAATTAAGCTGTGCTCTTAGGCACCCAACCTAGCCGCCAAGGAAAATGCAACCATTATCCTTTCGGTATTAAAATGCACAAATGAGAACAATACAGGCGGGAAAGACTGCAGTCTTTCAAATACATATTTCTAGGAAATGACAGCAGATAAGCGTCCTGGAATTTTTTTTGGATCGGCTTAGTCACTGCATTATAGCTTACCTATGATTGAGATGTAGAATCATTGACCATACAGCTATTGAATAAAGAGGTTGTAATAATATCGATCGTCGCTATGTGGGATATACGTAAACCACTAGTATTATCACTTACACTTATAGGTAAATAGTAGGGAAGTCGTAGTAATAGTAAACATAGTTACAAGTGTTTTGTAACTAGAAGAACGTTTTCCGACACTATCGTAGTGTCTGTCTGTATTTATTATTATCGGAGATCATTAAACTAAACACAGACTCGTAAAGATGTGTCCGATTGAGATATAGACACATCATGTAGCAATACGGCTACAGAGGTCGCCGCTGGAATCCTTGCGATTCTTAAATATGTAGTAGAAGTGGCGCAAGTAAAACATTATTAGCTAGGTTATGGTGGCAGGAAGATAACCTCGCGTTGCAAAGGCAGACTAACACCATGGAACATGGGGAAACATTGTATAACTATATGAAAGGTCTATGGCTTCCTTGTCACAAGATATCTTGGTTTCAAAGTTTATTAGAGATTGGCAACCGTAGACAATGTCCCTAAGAAATCTTCTTTCCAAGTATTTGTTACCCTTAAGCGGTTCTCAAGCAAGCAATCTCACGAACTTCAAAAAAAAAGAAAAGAACTATGGTTCTCCCGGCTATCATAATAAAAAAAATTAACGCGCAAGTGACATCTGCTACTTCGTGAGAAAACTACAGTAAAGTGCCCAAGAACAACAAAAGTCCATCTATACACAAAAAAAAACAAGGTGTCCAAGACGCTGTGACTAAGGTCATAAAATCGGTGACTTTGATCGCTGATACTGGGATGTCAGTTTACTTACTCGAATGATAATTTCACCTTAAAAGGCAGAGGCCGGGCCCGCACCTGGGACTGGTGGGGCCGACGTGGTGGGGGATTATACTGGCATCAAGGGCCAGTGTTGGAATATCACTGCAGAGGACTTGAAGCGATGCAACGCCTGGCGATCTGTTCGCAAAGATGAGCTTCAGCCACTATGAAGACATTTACTTATTTAAGTGGCAAACAAAAGTTGTGCTCACAGCACAGTACGGTTCGGGACAGAGGTCATGCAGGCTAAACAACAGACAAAAAGATATGATTGATCGTGCTTACAGATAGATCGACATCCTTACTGGCTTGCTTTAAAGATACAGAGACAAAGAAAAAAAAAAGGAACGGTCTTCCCTTTTAAGTAGGGTCTCTTTTTTTGGTGAAACATTCCCTTATCTGAAAACACAATGAACCAAACCATTGCGCGAACCCATATTATCCAGACCCACTTTAATCCGACGCAAAAAAGTACTGCTTCCAACGCAGAGATGATATACATCTTTCTGCAAAACGTGGGTACCGCAAACAAATATTCAAATATAACCTATTTAAAGCCATTACGCGCTCCGCTATGTAAGTATGTCCACTTTAACCCGGTCAGAGTGTGGGAGAAGAAGCTCTCTGTAGCGCAAGGGAAAAAGGAAAAAAGCAGGAGTCGTAAGTGAACTATGCGGAGGGAAACAAAAAGAAGAGAAAAGGTTTGAAAGTGTGGACGAGGAGGAGGAAGACGCGGCTACTTGTGGAGAGAATGGATTCCATTACGGCCTATATTTATATCAGTTGACGGAAGAGGCAATCAGTGTAGGAAGCCAATGCGTAGTGTGGATGATCCGGGCTAGGTCATCTTTCCTCCAACGTAAAGACTCTGGCAAAATCCTGTATTTCCGACTCAGCTTTTCCTAGACGACTTTCCTAGCACTAGTGACGTTTCATTGATCAGTGATAGCAATTGTACTAACGAAGCTCAAGAACACTGCAGAAGCAAGTCAAAGCCTATCAAAAAGCTCGTGTACGTAGGGTGCAGGAATGAATGTATGACATTGATTCCAATGATCAATAATGAGAACACTTGCAATGATCGCAATGTAAGATCTGATTCCTACAACTTGACCGGACCGGACTTAGTGTGAGACAAAGACAACGCGAGCTTTCTTGTAACCATTAAAAGTGTCGTACGAAATCGGCAAGCTACAGATAAGGAGTAGATGTCATTGAGATAAAAGAGCATGTCGCAATTAAGAATAGCTTGTAGACGAGGCAGACTGGCTTTTTGAAAAGCATCATTCCGCTACTTAGATCATTATATTCTGAACCTTATTCGTGGTGTATCAAGGAGGTGGGCTTACCATTTCGTTGTATTGTTGCATTATCCTCCCGTCCGTGCTCCGTTCATCTCTGCCAACTTCACGCTAACTTTGGAAATTAATCTTTTGCAATCAACGTCGCTTTTTTGGGGAATTGTCTTAAAAAGCGGCGATTGAGTTAATAATCCGCTTTGCCCCAAATCGGTTGGTCAAACAATGACAAATCCCCTACAGGATGCCTATTTATTATATTCCCGCTTTGTAGGGCCCCGTTCCTCGTCCTTCCCATCTTATTCTTCTTTGTCTGTAATTAAGGCAGTATGGTCTACAAACCAACCGTGGCCGTTATCGGTACAGGGTAAAAATCCTCATAATGACTAGCATGGAAACGTTGCATCTCTGATCGAGAAAGTCATATAGATTCAGTGGCATCTGCGCTGCTATTCAGGTCCAAAAGCACCTGGGTATCAAGGCCCAGTTATTTGAAATGTCTGATGATGTTGGCGGTACCTGGCATTATAACACGTATCCTGGCTGCGCTTGCGATGTGCCAAGCCATCTGTATTCGTTCAGTTTTGAGCTGAATCCCAGTAAGATCCTATTTTTTTTATGCCAAAGGACCAACAACTGAGTTTTTGTATAGCATGGTCACAGCACTACAGCCCTCAAAACGAAATCTATGTCTATCTTCAAAGAGTCGCGAGAAAATACGGTTTATATGAACAGACAAAGTTCAGAACAGAAGTCACTAGCATCCAGTGGAAAGATGACATCCAAAAATGGCAGGTTGACTGGCGTAGCACGGACTCTGGTGACACAGAAGTCGAAACACGTTTATTTGACTTCGTGTACGTATCCTGCCAGCATTTTAATCCCTGGATTCAAACCCGTCAATTAGATTTGCTGGTCTAGGACCGTTAAGAATCCCAAAGATCCCTGAACAGCTCAAGTCCTTCGCAGGCAAAGTTGTACACACCGCGGAATGGGACTCCACCATCGATTTTACTAACAAACGGGTGGCTGTGGTTGGCAGCGGCGCCAGGTAAGAAAAAAAAAAAAGGGTTCCTTCTAATTTTGGCTTATCAGTGCGATCCAAGCGATTCCAGCATTGGTCGACTCGGTAGATCATCTTTACAATTACCAAAGGACACCTGCCTGGATCCTGCCGCGCGATCAGTTTTCCTACGGAAGACTCGTGAGGTTTATCTTCCGTTGGTTTCCGTTTATCATGCGTGCCTATCGATACCTTCTTTTCGGCGTGGTAAGGCACAGGGCGCGTTGTCGCATATGGCTAAATGCTCTACACGCAGCACGAAATGCTCTACGTCAACTTTGGGTACTATAGCAGCTTTATTGGGAAGCGTAGTCGCCGTTTATTTGAAAGGTTGACGGCCTACCGACTGAAAAGGGCCGGTCGTTCGGATCTAATTCCCATCCTGACACCGACGTTTGCTCCTGGATGCAAACGCATTGCGAGATCGGAGAATTATCTGGAAGCACTGGCAAAACCTAACGTTACCGTTGTACCGGATGCGGTAGTGGGTGTAGAAGGCAGTACAATTGTCGCGCAAAACGGCGAAAGACACGAGGTTGACATTCTGGTCCTGGCAACAGGGTTTAACGTTGGCGGATTCGGTGACACGTTAAAAAGTAGGCTACCTTCCATCAAAAAAGCTTGGCTAATTCTTGATTGTAGTTTATGGCAGAGATAGTTTGTCATTAGGCTCCTTGTGGAAGAAGGAATTCCCCAAAACCTACAAATCTGTCACTGTGAATGGTTTCCCCAACTTTTTCTTCCTCCTCGGACCAGCAACCGGCCTAGGACATAATTCCGTGGTTGCCATGATTGAATGGTAAGTTTGATGCTATCTCTGATGTGGTGTGCCTAACAACCTTTCGTCGCAGCCAAGTGGATTTCGCGATCCAGCTCATCAAACACACGATGAAGCAGGATGTTGCTGCAATAGAACCCTCGATGGGTGCTCAGGAAGCATTTGTGGCAAAGTTACATCGCGATATGAAAACTACGGTGTGGGCTAGTGGCTGCAAGTCATGGTACATGAATGATAAAGGGGAGGTATGTAGTACAAATGCGTTGTAAGCTTTTATGCTGAGTTTTCTTGTACAGGTAAGCGGCCTCTGGCCAGGTACCGTTACAAGTTTCTGGTGGGAACTGCGAAAACCCAACATGTCGGATTTTGTACAGTATAGAAGACAACGACGTTGGGTTGCTGGTAACGAAGTGAAATCACCTTAGTATAGAAATGATGGCATGCTTATGCCCTTTAGGTGTTTGCAGCGCAAGCTTCTGTACAATACCATCGTCTCCTCACGATTTTCCGAATAAACTATTCTATATTCTCGAGCCTTTGTTTGTCAGTCTACTGTACTGTTTCACCGAATGAACGTTTAGGCTGCTTTAACTAAATGGTTGGTTGATGAAAAAGTTAGTGCCAAAACCAGCCAAGCTGCAAAAGCCAGAGTGTACTTATACAGACCGTGTTTCTTCATTAGTTACCAGTTTATTTCAGTAGCATAGAGAAGTCCATTCATTGTTAGTAAATTGGTTTACACTGCAATGGTTTTCCAATTACCCGAGCAGGCTTCCGGAGAATGGACAGAATCCACGAATTAAAAAGTAACAATCCGTTGTCTATATATAGTACTGTCACCGAAAACCGATATGTTATCTCGGTTTGAAAAGGGTAGAGGAGACATATGGAAACTGCACGTAAAGCGAAATCAAGATATTTTCTTATGGACGAAGCTGTTTACGAAGCAGAAAAATTAAACCCAATCCTATGCAGCTATCGTGAAATGACCTGTTTATCAACGTGGATTAATTACCACAGGACATGAATTAATATGCAAAAAGCAGTATGTACATATTTTTCCTTAAAAAGAAGCTCTTTTTACCATTTACATCGTTCTGCCTAACTAAGCACTTTGTGTATTGCTAGTGCTGGGTGCTGGAGTACTTAGCATAATTTCAACGGCTCGGCTGAGGTTGTTGTGAGCGGACGTAAGGGCCCTTGATATAGATTCTCGAGGATGTCCTGGAAACATTGCCATCAGGAGTGTCATGTTCTCTTCAGAAGGTGGCTCCATCGTAGTGCCAGCTATTTGTGAACTTCCTGTTAAGGTATCGATATATTCCTGCAACAATGTGAGCTATTGGTCGCATCGGTCTGGTGTACACATACCCTTACGGATGACCTGTCGAGTGTTGTCGATTCAGTTGTGCGATTTCTTTGGCGTCGATTGCGAAGCCCGCCTGTGGGCGTGACGAGGTTATCCGCCGCTATGTTGGATGGGCGCTGTTCAGGTGTTGTCATGGCAGATCTCGCCACAGGAGGAGAGGCCAAGAGGGGTTTAAGAAATCGAATTGTGAACGATTGGATATTTGCCGGGAATCGCCACTGCTTTATGTTGCCGATGTCGGACCGATATAATGCACCCGTCATTAGGCCACAGCAACAGGGGATGATCGTGCCGAAGGATTGAGATAGAAAAATCTGCTCTCTTCAGTTATTAGCATTGTAGGACTTGTTGTTCCTACCTGGAACGCGAGAATATAAACAAACATCTTGTCATTCAATGTCATTCCAAATATTCGAAATCGGTACGTCACTGGAATAATGCGATGGTACTGGTAGAGCATGGCAAAAATCAAAGCATAACTTTACACGACGTATGAGTAACCAGAGACAGAATAAATAAATATACGTACGGTCCTCCTGGGATACTTCTGAAACCTAGCCGTGCTCCAGAGACAAGGACGCCAACTTCCATAAACGTAGAAATCAACAGCGCGACAAACACAAAAGCCTGCATCCGTTAGCCGGTTATTGTTCAATTGTCCCATTGATCTCTTACTGCGTATTTGGCGCTTCCATATTGTCGTTCGATAACACGCATTGTATACAGCAACAGAGTACCGAAAAACATTTCACTCGAGTTCGCGAATGCACATTGCGAGGTAATCAAACGCCAAAACTAAACACGTGGCATTCAGTGAAGACAAGGGTCATAGTCAAGAAACTCACTTGATGATGGATCGTTAAATGGGGACTCAACTGCAGGTGCAGCAGTGGTTTGAAGTCAAGCATTGCTGCCAAGATGGAGAACCCCCCTATTGACAAAACCAGCAGCTTCGTAAACGGGACATTGTAGAAACCTATCCGAAAAGCGTCGGTGATCAGTCGAACTGGATTAACGTTGCAATTGTTTTACCAGCAGGTCCCATGGATTGCATTTTGGAAAGAACCGGAGCTTCCTGCAAGCTTAGCGGTGTACGAAAATCACGGAGACACAGCAAAGCCAGTGCCTGATACTGCTTATCTGGAACGCGCCTTTCCAGACGAGAACGTTTCGCAGGAACCTATCTTCAGATAAATAGATCATCTTAATGCCATCATGCAGAGTCACTCATAAGAAAGAAGCTGCTAACAGATGCAGAGGAACCCCGATTAAACAGTATGTACAACTAGGGGTGGATCTAAAGCACAGTGTGTGCACACTCACAACATGGTGCTGTGGGCTGCAAGAATTGTCAAGCAAGAACAGATTCAGAGGCCCAGTATCAGTGCATTCATTGAGATCGTTTTTGGTAGCTGGCAAATGAGATCAATGAGAATGACCTTTGAATTCCCACCACCGTTAACTAGCCACGCCGTAGACCTCGGAAGAAAGCCATTTTGCGGAAAAAACTCAATCGGCTATATTGATTACATGGAGATGAATCTCATCAGATAAGGCGATGTAGTGGAAATGCTCATTGCCAAGCATGAAAAAAAACTCTGTGGATGTCCTGAAGTGATAAGTTTTAAAAGTGTAGCTCAGACCCTGATATGCTCCATGTTAGGAGATGAAAAAGCAGGGCAAGCATTTGTCATTGATAACGGTGGCAAGAGAAAATACGCGTAAATCTTTCCGATACCATGCTTTAATTTCACGAATGCAAAGAGAACGAACCTACCACTATAATGATATGGAGCAATAGGATGGATGGAACATTACCTAGTCATCTGACCAATGCAGTGGATGGAGAGATAAGAACAACTCCTTCTTTCCCTTCATAAAAGATCGCGAATCAGATATCAACGTAGGATGCATCACTACGAGTCCTCCTCTCCTGATAACATGGATTTACGGACTTAAGCTATTATGGCATGGACCGACAAAAACATATTCAAAGGTTGTGTGAGAATAGTTTACGATTTAGAAGGTGTTATGATTCTCTTACGGAGGAGGATTCCGCTTCGAACAAGCTATTAGGGGAGCCTCGTTTCAACTTGACAAGGTAAATGTAACGCTTATTATTTGGGCTATCTACTTCAGTATGAATGATTTCCTTTTCGTGAAAGCATGAACCTCCCTTCTTTGCCATCCAATGTTAATAACTAGAACTAAACTGGATACCTGGTCCCGTAGGTGTCATTTAGATGGCTATCCACAAAAGGATGTCTCTTCAGGGGTAGGCATTGTGTATGCGCTTTTACTACCCCTGTTTTTTCCTGACTCTTGCCCTAACCTTACCTATCATGCTGCACTACATCATTAACACTGTCCGTAAACAGGAGAGGAGCTTTCACTGAGTTAATGCAATCAGATTCTCTTCATGTTCCAAGAAAACGTGTTTTACACAGTGTCATCACGGAAGTTTGGGATGCACTCCCAAAGCTGTTGTTCCTGTTGTACATACTATGCCGAAAACTGTCAGGGATATCACAGAACGTTACATGTGTACAAAAAAAGCTATAAGCACGTATATCATCTATGTGGCATAGCGTGCATTTATCCCAACGTTATGGAAACGTTATAGACTGCTGATTAGGGTGCTTCATATTTTGGGCTTCACTTCTCGTGTACATAGCAAATAGTCTAAATGAACCAGGATAATATACAGAGACGGGGAAAGATTCGTGTAGCGCAGCATCTTAGAAAATAGCCATGGAGCTTATTATCTTGGCCATGCAAGTGGCAGCCAGCAATCGGAGCTCTGTCCGAGCTGGATGCGTGTCATTGTGGCGATGACGAAACCACAGACAAAGCCAGCCGTCGTACAGCTAGCTGTTCAAAACTGACACGAGAAAATAAGTACAGTTCATCCTAACATGCGGTTCCAATGAACTATCTTTAAGATTCTAGCGTACTAAACAAAGGCGTAATGAATGAGGAAAATTCTCACGCAGAGTTTGGTGAATTTGATGTCTATCATATGTGAAAACTGTACATAGGTATCCCATGATCTTAATGCTCGCTCGATTAAAAGGTATTATCCCCCGAGGAAGGCACTACCACAAAAAAATAAACAATTTCCCGGACACGTTAATCGATGTGATCACCCCTCAAGTGATCGTGCTCTTTTAATACAAATATATTTTAACATTCAAATCGTGTACAAAGAAAATCAATGCGTCAGCTATCGAGAAACTCCTTTTTTCTTTATGGAGTCATGAGAATACGAAGCGTGTTTGTATGACCAAGACCACCCTTCCATCCTTGAACGGCTACAATCGGTTGACCATGTTTCACCAAACTAAAGATTTTTTGTTAGGAAACAAGCTCCTTGTGCATGTATATACACTTACCCATATTTGATTGCCTGTTCCATACCTACGTGCGAGATAAAATTAAGTGAGTAACAATAATCCTGATGCTCTTTGTATCATTTACCCCAGACAATTCGAGCGTCTACGTCTTCTTGCCATGGTGCAGTGTCAGCAGGGCTGAGTTGGGATGTGTTGCTAGCGGACAATCTAGCGGCAGCCTCTGAAGAGGGCTTTGGATAGTAGAACGGGAAACATCCACGATAAAGATGTACTTGTCGAGCAGTTTGTGGATTTCGGGTGATGACGATGATGGGTGCATGAGGTCGGTACTTGGAAATCAAACGGGCAGAATTTCCGGAGGTTGACAAGACAATGATGGCGCCAGCACTCTGTTCGTGAGCTGCACTAACTGCCGCACATGCTACTGTTTCGGTTGTCTCCGTTGGGAGAGAAGTAAGGGATCGAATCTCATTGAACACTGCAGGGTAACATAGGACGGATTCGGCCAAAAGACATGTGTCGTGCATTGTTCGAACGGCTTCGACGGGGTAGTTGCCCTTTGCCGTCTCGCCCGAAAGCATAACACAGTCTGCTCCGTCGAGGATAGCATTAGCCACGTCTGACACTTCAGCTCGGGTAGGGCGAGGGTTGTACTGTGAAACATGTGTAAGCAAGGAGAACAGGCAAATACACATCGATTCCAACTTACAGTCATTGACTCCAGCATTTGTGTAGCACTGCGGAAAACCATTACCATCAGCCGCGATGAAATAAATCGTATGCCTTACCAAATAACTGGCTTTCCTGCGAGATTGCACTTGGTAATCATGGCCTTTTGTGCAATGAACACGCGTTCTAAAGGAATTTCGATACCCATATCCTGGATGCATAGTGATTAATTAATAAAAGAAAGGTCGAAAAGCAAAAGGGTGACTTACTCCTCTTGCCACCATCACACCATCTGTCTCTTGAAGAATTTCATCGAAGTTGACGACACCTTGATGATTTTCGATCTTGGCAATGATTTTGATGTTGCGGCCTTCGTAACCAAGCACATCACGGATATCTTTGATGTCCTGTCCCCGTCGAACAAAGGAGGCGAATATCATGTCAACCTTATTTCTCACACCAAAAAGTAAATCTTCTTTATCTTTTTCAGACAAAGCTGGCAGATCGACGTCTGTTCCAGGCAGATTGACGCCTTTGCGAGAACAAAGCTTGCCGCTGTTGATGGCTTTCACCTTAACGAAATCTTCTCCGACTTCCAACACTTCGAAAGACAAAACACCATCGTCCACATAAATTTTCTTTCCAACCGAAATCATCTTGGGAAGATTCTGATAGTCGATATACATGACCTGGTCATCACATTCATCTTTGTGCTCTTCGTTGACACTGAATATCATTTCATGACCAGCAGAAATAGGCAGCTAGATGAACCAGGTTACTGACAAACCCATATCACCCACACGCATACGAACCTCAATGCTATCTCTCATGTTACCCGTGCGGATTTCGGGACCCTTGTTGTCCAAGGCAATGGCGACAGGACGGCCCGGGTACACTTTGAAGATAGTTTAATTTCAATACATTCATTTTCTCTATGCTGGTTTGCCTTAACCTACGTTGAACACTTTGACGCACATTATCAATGACCGATTGATGATACTATACATTTAAAAAAGATGGAATGTATATATAAGCGTCTTCTGATCAGACTAAAAAAAAAAAAGAAGGCGGGAAGCAGGTTCCGTGGGAACTGCCGAGCTGCAATCTCCGCTTTCCGAACGCGAGGACGCGTACTGTCTACTGTCCTTACCTCGTATGAGCCGTGGGAGAAGTTCATGCGGGCAACATTAAGACCGGCATTACGCAGCTGAGTGATCATTTCAACATTGTTGGTTTTGGGACCTTGAGAGTGACATGCATTGGTTAATTGAAGTGTCATGGTCGCTTCTTGTATTACCGATGGTGCCAATGATACTTGATTTACGACCAGCAGTAGGCTCAATATCGACATTCAATTGAGCTTTCCACTGGAGAGTGGAGGTGATTTCTGGAGTAAGTAGGGTCATATTTTGTAGTTACAGTAGTGATATTCTGAAAGAAAAAACAATTACATCACCGTTTATATAGATGTTCAGATGAACACAAAAAATTGCCTGTTTAAACGCTATAAAGTGGTGCTGTTTCCGAGATGCACGTGGCACACACTCTCACACACAAACATATTACTTCTCATGTCTTACACTTATTGGAGTTTTTTTTTGTCTCATCTGCCAAAAAACCGATAATAACAGATCATGTGGACAAATGCTTGCATTACGTGTCTGAACAATTTCATGCTGAGCCATGCTGAATTTCTGAAACGCTCTAAATTCAACGCTTCTTCGCAACCCTTCGTGTTACACAAACGTTATGTCGTCCCTTCTTCAAATGTTCCATGTGCCTCAAGAACTGCTTTTTACTCAGTCGAGTTTTTGACAAATCATATTCAGGGATCGTACGATGTCGGAAAGATCCTCGTATGTTTTAGAGTTCCTTATCTGATATCCGTACATCTACGGGACAACTGTCCGTGGATGGTTTTTGTGTTGTGGCAGCAGTCTCGTGACCTTATGACATAAATGCTCCTTTTCTCGAAAGCTATCATGTCATAGTTGTTCTATGCACGGTTGGCGTGTGTGTGGGGGGGATGAAGTTATGCAAAATTGTAGGAGCCATCGTCCCTGAGAAATAGTTGTTCTTGGAGACCCGGGATCCGTCCAAAACCGACATTTGTCAGGGTTCAGCTACGATGCGGTAAGCGCTAATAGGGATTGCCAGGTTCTTTCTCTCCTCTAGTATGCTTCATTTCTCCTTCTCCCTTAGCCGAAGAACAGGTGCATTACATTAGCTCGAAATTTTATATCTCCCCACTCGGAAACTTGTCAACGGATGAGAATGATGTAACAGGAAAGTATATAGTCAGTGGTAAAGCATTCCCTTTTCTATTCTCCATCCTGGAGACAGACATGGAATTGGTGACGCGTCTTGTAGTTGCTTCTACCCTTTTACACCGCTGTGCCAATATTATTTCTTTCCCCGTAGTGTCTGGTAGCACTTCGCTAGTCAGATTAACCAGGGGAGGTGGAGAGAGAGAAAGAAAGAAAGAGAGATGAAGTTGGAGCGCTATCTCCTTCCAAAGCAACAATGCCTTTCTTTATGCTTGTACAGATTGAGGTGGTTAGCAGTTAAGCGTCTTCAAAATCATACATGCGTCTTTTTAATAACAACGGCATCGCCTTAATTTACAGTACTTTTCGCGGAACCAACATGTAATTTTTTTCCATTTGCTGTGTTTTTCTGGTGGCTGACAAAGTAACGACATATGGATACTTAGGCAGAGTGGTGTTACATATCGCTCACTGCGAATTTCTGCGCCATATTGTTCCGAAAAATGTAAGAGGTCGGATTTGTTCATGAAGCTGGATGAAGCCAGCGTTTCTGTTTGTCGCAGATGGACGTCGGGTCGTACGCTGTATAAAAAGGACCACTGACGACTGCGGCGTTTCCTGTTGGTGATCTGATGTATTCCATAATGAGTAATATTCACCTTTTGTCGCGAGTTTCGCAGTCGACATTCTCGTGGGGTTGATGCGTTGCCTGTAAATCGCGTCGGCATGAGCTTTGGCGAGGAAGAATGTACAGTCATAGTGAGATCTTGCACTGTGGGAGCTGCGACAGACGCGCTGTACCGGTATCGTTTAGGTGTTGTGGTAATAGCAACAAAGGTCGCTCGTAGCGTCATTGGGTCAAATTCGTTGAAGCGATGGTGGGTCGTTGTTTTGCGTCTTCCTTCTTGCTCGATAATTGTGGTAAGATGGATATTAGGTAAGACATAATTTCGAAATACATGGATTGCTGCATAGTATAGCCGTCGTGATGTACGTGCAACTGTGTAGAGTGTCGGTAAGTCAATACATGGCAGGAGCAACGTGTAAATTAAAACGTCGTCTGGAAGGCGGTCGAGTTGGTTGGAGGTTGTGGATAAATATCTAATCTTTCGGTATAAACTCGTCATTTATGGTAAAGAAGGAAGACAATGACTGAATAGGCTTCTATTGCGTGATTGAATAGTTGTATTGAACCCTACATCAAAAGGTATACCCCTTGCCTGCGTGCTTTCCCCCGTAGCTGTACGATTTAGCTCTTTCCTTACTTGTCTTTCTCAACAGAAAGTCTAGTAAAGATGCGTAGGTTTGCATCAATGTTTTAGTGAAAGCAAAATGCAAAAAACAACCAGCTTTAAAGGTGCGATCATTCTCTGCAAGCACAAGATGGAAATTCCTTTGGCTATCGTTTCGCAAGTGACTGCCACAGGTACACGGAGAAAAGCACCAAAAAAAGGCATTTTCTGTCTCGCGTATCGAACTGAGTGAACCCCCTTTTTCCCCATTCGATAAAAGAAACCACATTCCAAACCTGCCAAATGTCTAAGACCGAACATTTGCTCGTCTAATCTACTTGACAAACAAGCCCACATATTTTGAATCATTCGAACAGCTTCCAAGACTAAAAATTGTGTCTGTTTGCCTACGAGTCTGTTATGTCCATCTATCTACATTAGCGACCCGTGCAGACAGGTTTAGATAATACAAATAAACATATTCGGTTTACCCAATTTTTATTAAGATGCCGAGTTTAGCTCATAGATTATACTCATCTGCCAGGGAAGCGAGAAAAGCCATCATAAATTGACTTTGAATCTTTAGCCTAAATGTGGGTACCATTTTAAAAAGCAAATAAAAGTAGTGTAAAAATTAAATAGAGAACAAATTTTGCATATGAGCACCTTGATCGCTCAAGGGCCTTGTGATAGAAAAACTATTATGATAATAGTTGCCCCTCTAATGACTGTCTTTCCCATAATCAAATACTGCGATCTAGGAATATATTATTTCATTCTGTAGCCAAACGCCTCGCAAAAATATTATCCTTGATTGGTCTGAAATGTGCCAATTACTCCTGCAATGCAGAGCTACATAAACCATTTCTTTTTAGTTTTTCTGTACATAATAGTACTATCAGTCCATACAATCTATCCGTAGAAAGCGACTTTTTTTTTAAGTAAACATACAAATTCAGATTTTGGAAGTCTAATACGATGCTAACAAAAAGAAAAAGTAATGAAACGCGTATGATGTCCTTAGAGGTGCTTATCATAGCTATTAGGTTAAGATTTTAATGCATGCATATATTAACACCATGTGAGGAGAGTGGTTGGTCTTTTCGATATGATAAATCTCGAGAACACTAGTGCTATAGATTTGCTTTCTTCGAATACTTCTTATAGGATTAAGTACAATTAATATCTACCGGGGTTCAGTGGGTACATTCGTTTTTCTCCAGGTACGCGGCACTTATGGTGTAGATACGGCTATAGACTTAAAAGATGACTCAAAGGTTGAATTGTGCCTCAGTTTGACATTAAAAGAAGGAGGCTCCGACGAAGGAACCAAAGCATAGTCCAAGAAAAGATAGATTACTCCACTGTCTATCATCAAGTCGACTAGTGCTCATGGATATCTGCGTCTAAGATTAACAATGGAATTACATAATTCGGCTGAAGACGTTTGTTGACGTAGCATAATAGAACTGATCATGTACAAAAATGTCGTTTACTGCCATTCGATTTTGGTTCAAGTCACCGATTATTAGATATTTCTTCCTAATACTCTAGTGAAACGTATGCTAAATTTTTAAATTTTCGCGTCTCTCTTATGTTGCATTCTTTTAATGGCTCTGATGCCATGGGTAAAGCAGATAGCTATGAAACGTTTGTACGACTTCGTAGAAACTTAATATTTAAAGATTAAATAAGCTTTTGTATCTTTCAATTACCCTCAAGTCAACAGAGGTTCACATACCGGTCCAACTTTGGCATTATTTCCTCATTGGCAGTAATCGCTTGTAGTTCCGAAATACGTATGTCGAAAGCTTTTCACCACCAGGGCCGGAGTTAACAGTTTTGTGACATAGGCTTTAAAACGAACGCTCTCTCAGCGAGCTAGATAATCCTGCCTTCGTAGTGCTAATGACGTGAGACCACTGATACTATGCGGAAACCGTAAAGTGACTTATGCCACGAAAAGAGGCCAAAGAATATCTCGCAACTCATTGAATATATGACTATATCCATAATCACGGGGGGGGTTAGATTTCTGGCAACAGAAAGTTAAAGGTAAGCGGGTCTGTCCAGCTGTACTTTATTTCGTATCCGAGTTTTACCTGATCAAGAAGTGATGCTCGTTGGGGAGTTAACAAATCCAGAATTCCGGCTTGCCTTTTCATAGTACCTATGATTAAGTAGAGGGGTTTTGAAAGGCTTAGGAAGTCAAACCAACTTCTTTAGGGGATGAACATTTGGTCTTTCATGACGAGACAGACAGCTGGACATTCTCCATGCAGCTACTTCTGTTGGATGATAAATTATGTATGAAACCAGCTGATGCTGTACTTTTCGTGGTGTCAAATGAGAGGACAAGTATATCTTGGTTATTTGACGGCAGTCATTTTCAACGCAAGTGAGAGGGGATATAGATATTCATGAATAAAGGTTGTTCTAAATACATTCTTGAATACGTTATTTTAGTTGCGGACAAATGGTGACACAAATATATTGAATAGACTTTACTGCTTTTTACTGTGATATTTTTATCTCCCCTACTCCTTCTCTCTCTCTCTCTCTCTCTCTTTTTTTTTTCTATGCACGTATGAGTGAAAGAACGTATGTGAGTCGAGGTATGTGTATGAATGCATTATCAGGATGACCTGTATGATGCAGACTAGTAACTGATAAACGCTATTGTTTTCCGTGACGACTCTCGCTGTTGACAAATAATTTTTGTACCAGTTGGCGAACGTGAGAGAATATTTTCGTTGACAGTTTGAGACACTGAGAATGTGAGCAAATCAATTCGAACGTACCTGCCCCTGGCTAACGATATGTTCCATAGGCTTAGACATGCCACCCTCATTGACAGCATATCCTTGTTCGTTTTCTATAACATTGTGTATCTATATATATATAGCGGTAATTAGAGTCATATTTTCTGGAAGTACTAAGATTTCCTTGTGAAATCTGATTTCTAAGCATGCAACATCATCCATTCTCAAGTAACAACAAGCACTTATGATAAAGGAATAAACTTGTCATACCTAATACTCTATTTATAAGACGAAGTTAGTCATCGGTGGCACCGGAGCCGAGATTGTTTTAATCAACAGACACAAGCTAATTTTCTCTACAAGCTATGTGAAACCATCAAAAGATGATTCTCCCAGTTGAATAGTTGTTTGAAGGTTACGACCGTTTCTCATCATTTGTACCAGTGTAACATTCGTACTGGATGAATCACAAAAAAATCCATGTGCATAACCTTGCAGCCACATTGAAGAATCCCAGAAATTTTTTTAAAAAAAAAAGCTTTTTTTGTTTGAAACATGTACATTCACGGAAGTAGTCATGACAATGGAAAACGCATCTGTCTTCCGTTTAGACGCTATGAGGGAGGTCGTGTATAGTGAGTGGTTGTATTCATGAGAAAGAACAAAACAAAAAAAACAGAAATAAGTTATATAAAAAGATATTATTGTTGTTTCTGTGTCATGTACATGGAGCTCACACGTTTGACCCGATCCGGCTCATCCGCTATTTGTGACTTATCGTGTTCCAATGGCGTCGTTGCGTAATCCACACAATGCTTTGGGAATACACCCTTGGCATTTCCGCGCGAAAGGTTAATGCCCTGGCACCATCCATCGTCGTATTCTACTAAAACTTCGACGCGGTCGCCCATTTGTATATCAATTTCGTCGCTCAGCGTTGGTGTATAGGTAGAAATAACAGTAAATACGCCGATCGAGTCATTCTGTGGTGTTGTAGACGGAGATAACGAGAGTGTGGTAGCGGTTGCTGCTGCTGCTGTCGTTGTTGCTGCTGTAGCCATTTGAGGATACGGGGGAGGAGGAGGACTACTGGTGGCGGCACTGATCGGCGGAAGTTGGATCTGCGGGGTCTGTACAGTGTTCGTGCTGGCATAGGCAGCATGTGGTGGGAAGTTATTGTCGATTGCAGGTGGAGGATCGTGGCTACCGAAACCCATGTTGAACGGATCAGGTTTGGTCATACGCCGATTTGTCTTCTTTTTACGGCGTACCATGACAAAGGCAACTAAACCACCAATAACAATGAGAACTGCGGCAACAATACCGCCAATTGCACCGCCTGATGGTCCAGCAGGAACAGATGCGTCCTGATTAGCTGCTGATCCAATAAATCCATTACTGCTCGTAGGTGTTGGAGCAACATTTCCACGATCGGCAGAAGAAGAGGGGGGAAGTGGCCAGGGGAGAGCTGGGTTACTGGTGGTGGAAGACGAAGGAACAGCAGAAGTAGCTGGAAGAGAAGAGGATGTTGGACGTGGTTTATGAGGTTTCTTCGTAGTAGATGGAACATGAGTAGTTGATACATTGGGTAAATCGGGATGTGTCTCTTTTGGCTTTGTAGGATTGACAGAATGTGTCGGTTTGGGGTTGCGTGTTGTCGATGGTTCCTTATGTGTCGGGGATTCTTTGGCCATTGTCGATTTCGGTTCTATTCCATGTGAGAAATAGTTTTTAAAGATATATAGTGTTACCATCTAGTTTCTGAGTTGGATCGAGAGGTTCAGCTCGTGCCCAAATGGGTTGGGCTTGGGTGAACTCCATGACGGAGGCAATGGTGACCAAGATGGCAGCAACGACTGGTGTCTGAGACATCATCTTGTAAAAAAAAAAGGAACGAGAAGGGTCAGCTATTTTGAACTGCTGTATACAATATTTTAGGAGAGAACAAAGAGAAGGAACGTGTCAGGGTTTATAAGGAGCAGAAAGTCATAAATAACAAAAACAAAAAAAGAAGAGAAGAAAAAAAAAATATATATCGACTGAAGGAGTTTAACTTTTTCGTGTCTATGTTGCACAAAACTCCTTTTTTAATTGATCTGTTCAGTTGAGATGAAGGGGTGTGTCGGAACATCTTAACAATACTACTGTGTAACCCTATGAGAGTTAATTTTGCTCGTTGCCACCAAAAATGTCTATACTGTACTGATTTTCCGAAGCTACTTTTTGCGGCCGCTCAACGACACCATCGTAGTGTTCGGGATAATTGAACTGATTCCCGGTTAAGTTGAATTCCCAGGTGTCTTTTGGTTTTTCTCTTATAGTTCGCCTTACCATGTGGTATTTCCACAATGTGGTCTATACCAATCGTTTGTCTATATAGTATAGGCGGATTTTTTTTTTTTAGCATGAGCAATACAATGTTACGAAAAAATAAGCTTTTTTCATTCCCTGATATCGGTTAGTCTAACCAACCCCCTGTAGCCTCGGTCTTCGATATCGACACTCGTTTTTTCTGACATTAATTTGCAGACGGATATCGAAAAATACACGAAAAAATCGTTTATGTTGGTATTCTCAAGTCTTACAAATGGATCTTCCACAACTGTATTTTAAATTCTTTGCGTGCCCTGAAGATTTTGTCGCAGCCGATAACCTCCTACTGTAGAGATATCAACATAACAGTCGTTCTCTTATCTTAGCATTTATAGGAGTGGAAGTCAGAACTTCCGAAATCACGCAACCGTAGGCTAATGGACTTTTGCCAATTCAGATTGTCAGTATCTCCTGTTCCACGAACCTTGCGCTTAAATTTGGTCTTGACAACTAAGCAGAGCAGCTCAACAGGTTGAGCTCAAGTATATCTGATGGAAAAACAGGCAAAACAATGTACTCGATGACTTAATATACTCAAAATATATCGGCAGCATAATGAATAGGCATTCCATCTGCTGATATTTATCTGATTCGTCCCCATTGTAGTCTTAATGAAGTTCAGTCGTTTTCTTTTCTTGGCTGATAGTCAATCTGCACTTAATTAGTGCTGATGCAGAAATTGCGTCCCAGATTATAGTCGTCTGTGCTCGTGTTTTCGACGCCGCTACCACTGAGAAAGACCCTTTTATCGACCATGCCATTCTGCGCTTCCCGTTAAAATGGAAGACAAACCGATTACGAAAAATGCAATTTCTGGAAAGTTCCTATCAGCGTTGTCCTATTGGCACACGCACTCAGGATGCTCTAGAATCTTACATTCAACATCCCTGTCTACAAATTGCTTGTATGACAAATTGTACTATGCCCTCACGAACCGATAAAGTCGCTTGGATAGCTTTAGCCCTGTATCTATGAAGCAGTTGCTCCATCGAAGATTCTAGGACAGCCTTTTCATGTTCCTCATTAAGGATACACAGCCGACCATTCCTTTTTCGCTTTTCAGAATTAAGTCAGCTCAGATCCGTACCGTAAGGCCTGCTTTTGCGTTGTAGAAACATATATTCCTTACAATTTTGCATGGAAGATCTTCTCAGACTTCTGTTTAAGACAATGAAGTATCAAGATACACTGCGGAATAGCTGTCTGTGAGAGTTCGGCCTTTGAAGAGTCTACGCATCCGTATACATGATACAGTCCATGGGCCCAGGCCTGCCTGGCTCATGAACCTGACCTTGCCCATCTTAAAAAACAGCCGATTGCTCATTTTGAATGTCGTAATATGCATGAAGTCTGTAATGTGAGTTTGGCCTCCCAAATTACGCTTCATTCCCAAATATAAATCATCCAAGGATTTCTTCTACTGCTACTTAACGTATTTCCTCATCGCAACGGCTATTTTTTTTTTTTTTTTTTTTTTGGCGAGCGCGAGTGGATTTATACAAAGGCATCTTTTTTAAACTATGTGATGGTACGTGTATTCTATTTTGGCGGAGCTCACATCCGAAGACGGAGTGAACGCGACAGGAATTTTGCGAGAGAAATCGAAGCACAATCACTCAGTTGCCTCAACTCCGTCCTCGGATGTTGTTCAGTGCTATTGCATATCAGGTACATAGACACAATAAGACAACAACCGATGCTTTCGGTGAACTTCTGCATGAAATTGGGTTTAAACTCAGTACTATTGTCTGACTGAATGATACGAAGACCAAAGTCGTGAAAAACTTGGAGAATGCTTTGACGAGCGTGTCTGACTGTTTGCTAGACAATGCGTGTTCTACTTCACTAATTTTATTCTCCTACAGACGGGTCGAACTGGTGGTGATGATCTTAAGTTGTACTTGGATGTAGTACGACGGGATTGTGCTTCTTATTTGTTGCCTTGCGCTGCTGCTACTTTTGGTGCTTTAATGCAAGTAGGGCAGGGGTTGCGCAGTATATGTGATTCAGGTTGTATGTTGCCGTGGCAATCGTTACGGGCAGCACGCTTTCAAGTTTTCTTCTTTATTTTGTCTTTGACACATGACATTCTTTGGTGTTTTGGTGCTAATCAGTGACAATAGAACTTAAATTCGGGACTTGACACAATGAAAAAAAAATGCAGGGTTGCTGTTCAGTGCTCTCTTTAACTTCTTGTCAAGTTTTTCCCTCTTCTTGCAAGCATTATTGCCTTCCTTGCTTTTTATGTGGTATAAACTCTCGTACCATGCTTGACATAACTAAAGAGAAGGAATAAACAAAGAAGAAGGAAAATGGTACGGGGACTTCTTTTATGATCCATTTCTTTTGAATTGCCTTTTTCCCACACCCCCACTTGTGTGATAAACGGTTTTAGGAAGAACTCAACAATGCAGACAACCAATGAGCACAGTTGTTGCCTCCGCTTTACTCCGGTCCAGATGGAAGGGAAAAATACTGTGTTTTCCTTATTTATTTACGGGTAGCGATTAATGTCTTTGAGCGGCTGGTCAAAACGTTTTGTGGGACTATGTATATCGTATCTGCGTTGGCTCTAAATAGACTTGCGCTGGAAGTATCACTTTTTTTGCGTGTATCAGAGTGGGCCAGGAACATGGATTTGGTCCATTGTGTTTCAGGATAAGGAGATGTTCCAGCCAAAAAATCAACCATTAAAAAAAAAAGACTGTTCTTTTTCTTTTTTCTTCGGTTCTGTTTTTTTTAAAGACATCCCCGGTACGTACTGGGATTGACTATAAACAAAAGATAACTCATATCTGTCGGTACATTGTTTAGGCCATTACGGTCGTTATCTTCAAAATGGCTGTACGCCATTAAAATCTTCTGCCCGCTCCAACGTCAAGGTGTGGGCGAGGTTTCCATCGAAGGATGGAAATGCCCTTCGGGGGTAAGTAAGACAACATTCAAGTGCAAGAGGTATTAACCGTAAATGAATTTTAATGCTACTCGGAATAAATTTTGTGTCCCCTGAAGGACCAAGTTCAAGTAAGTTTTACGGTTTAACTGATGGCGCATATTCATTTCTTCCTTAGCGCAAGCTTGTCACTTCATGGACGCAAAATTTGTTTAACTAGCGTAAAAATTGGGCGAAAGAGTAGATTTTATTATGGCCGTGAGCGCGGCGCCATTTCGGCATGTCCGCTCTAGCCCGGTCTGGGAGGAAAGGGTGGAAAAAAAGCCTTTAGCGTAAAGGGGAAAAAGGCAAAGGCGTATGTAGTATGATCTATATCAGGAGGGCAGAGGGTGACATGGGGGCGGCTAAGTCGCGAATTCAGAGAGCAATTGCGGCATGGCCAGGGCTTCCCACTAGGCATCCAGCCGAGACGCCAGCGAATGCAACAGCTACGTTCTTGTCAGGTCATAGGTAGCCAGAGAATGTGTCTATCTGTAGTGCTGGTCAGCAGGCAGAGTACAGGGCAGCTTCTCTGCCATCACGAGTGGCTACATAGTCCGCGTGTCGAAGAGCGCGTATCTCTTTGTTGAAGGTGGCTCGGTCACTGTTTTCGGGCGGTCCAGGCAGACGCTGCCAGGGCCTTGTGGCCTTCAGTTGGCTGTACCCGCTTGTTTGTACTCGACGTAGGAGAGGCGGTATGGTGGTTAAAAGGGCATTGGCTGGTAGACTTGTGCTACGTAGTATGAACTTGGCCTGGAGAGTAGAGATCCTTATTGCCATTGGAGAGATGTTGGCTGTGTCGCATGACCTTGGCAGAGGTGCGCACGTTGCTACTACTATAGATATTACGGAGGCAGGCAGATTGCGCGTCGTCTGGAAGCTTGGTTTGATATAAATGGAGTATAGAAAGGGGAAAGAGCAGATCCTTGCAAGTCCCCTGTGATGGGGTGAAACCGGGCAGAGGTGGCATTGCTTAATAGGTCTTCTACAGAAACATTATCGAAAAGGGTCTTTAGTAAGGTGACCAGTGGAGTGGCGATTTGTGACTTATGTAGAGCAGTCCATATAATGCTGCGATTGACAGTGTCATATGCGGACTTGACGTCTAAGAAGGCGAGGAGCGGTGATTTTCCAGTAGCTCATTTGTATAGGTTGCATAATTCATGCAAGCATAGGGCTTGGTCTAGTGTTCCACGGGCTTCCCGGAATCCAGCATAAAAATCGATTCAATAAACAGTGTAGCAAGAGCGGGTAGCAATACAGGAAAGAGTGGGCGAAAAAAAAAAGAAAATCCCAGTGGAAGTCCGACAGGTACCTGAATTTGATCAAAAAATTTTTTTCGTTGTTGTGCTGTCTTGGTCAAAATGAGTGTCATTGAAGGTCATGGCACTTCTAACAACCGCATGGTTGTTAAAGAGAAACATCAGAAAAGTGACCATGAGTCTGAGGATGAACACGATTTGTGTTTCATTTGTACAGAGCCCATGACGATTTCGGCTGTAGCTAGTTGTGATCATCGTACCTGTCACTTTTGTGCTCTTCGTCTCCGAGCATTGTATGGCACACGTCAATGTGCTTATTGTAAAGTAACTTATTGATATATTAGTTGAGCTCTGGCGGGCTGCTAAATGGACTTCAATTTAGACCGAACAATCGACTGTCATTTTCACCGCAGATCCTGAGAAACCCTTTGCAGAGTATGCGGTTGATCAGATGTTTGCCGATAAGACGCTGGATGCACGCTTTGAAACAAAAAAAATTTATCAGGATACCGTGCAGCTATTAAAATACAACTGTCCTGTTCCAGAATGTCGCGAAACGAGTGAAGATGGATGGCCGGAGCTGAAGCTACATATAAAAAAGACGCATGACTTGTTAGTTTGGTAAGCTCTATTGCGTGTGGTGTTAGTAGATAGAGAGGGATGCCGGTTCAAGAACTTGTCTGACACACGTATATTAGTGATTTATGTACCCGTCATAAAAAAGCTTTTACGCATGAACATACGCTGTATACCGTTGATCAATTAGATAAACACCATAGACAAGGTTCGAAAGCTGTGGAACAGGATGAGGCAGGATTTTTTGGTCATCCCGAATGTCAGTTCTGTCGTATGCGTTTTTATGGTAATGATGAGCTGTTTGAACATTGTCGCGATAAACACGAACAATGTCATATATGTGTTCGGCAAGGAGCGCGACACGAATATTATGCCGATTATAATAGACTGGTATGTTGCACAGAGCGTAAGGAGAACTAAGTACTCATGTACGGTTTAGGAAGCTCATTTCAAACAAAGTCACTACCTGTGTCTATACAGTCAATGTCTGGAGAAGAAGTTTGTTGTATTTGAGTCTGATATTGATATGAAAGCACACGAGGCAGGTATCGACGACAATGTTCGGTGATTAAACGCTGATCTTCCGTATGTATAGGTGGAAGTGCACGGTGGGTCCATGGCAAATTTTCAAAGAGCGAAGCAGGCAGAGGTACGACGTATCGATATCCAGTTTGAATATGCCGATAGTCCTCGACGACGTACAGCAGATCGGCCATGTACGAGAGAAAGACAGGTGACAGAGAAGCCATCGTCATCGTCAACGGCAGTAGCAGTGTCAAACCACGTTTCGCGCGCAGAATCATCAGCCACGCCAAATCCACCGGCCGAGAGGATAGTCCCTGGAGCACCTAGAAAAGGGAAACAGTTGTTTCAGAAACCGAAAAATTTTGGGGGATTGTCATCATCTCAAGGTGCTACTAGACTTGGTGATAAAAAGTCAACAGATCATGTGATTGTTTCCCAGCACACCGCATTTCTTGAAGAACTTGGAAAGACACTCAAATCGACAGAGAAAGTTGCTCAGTTTAGAGCACGGACAACAGCATTTCGTAACTCGACTATCTCAATTGATATGTATATTGATGATATTTTAAAACTATGCGATAACAACACACAACATGCTTCATTCGTTTTTGCGGGGGTTGAAGGCCTGATGGATCATGCACAAAAAAAATGGGAGATCAAAACAATGTGGCAGAAGAAACAACGTGAGGTAAACACGCATAGTTGAAAGTATTATCGAACTTACAGATTGAGGCAGCTTCAAAGTTTTCCGGCGCTAGTATCGACCAATGCTAAAAAGCCGGCAGCGGCTGCACCTTCATCCCGTGTCTTGGTGATTAAGGGTGGCAACGCACAACACAAGACAGGAAAACCGAGTACAGGGAAACCGAGTACAGGGAAACCGAGTACAGGGAAACCGAGTACAGGGAAAGGATCTCCCAAAAATGCACCTGTAACACAAGTCACAAACATGAGAAAACCTGCACAAGCAAGCAGCAGCGGCAGCAGCGGCAGCACCAGTACTCATAACGCCAATGGATATCTTGGCAAAACAACCCTTTCCAAATCTCCACAAACAAATGCAGATGAATTTCCAACACTGCCTGCATCCAAACCAAAGCATTCTATTATCGTTAATATGCGACGGAACAAATCAACCCAGGAGAACGCATGGAGTGGTGATACTTCTACGAACACTCCTGATTCACCAGAAAATATAAGCAAACAGAAAAAAGGCAGAAAAAACAAACAGGTTCTTTTTCGTGTTGGATTGTAGAAAAATCAACCTATAGAAAAGAGAAACAAAAAAAAAAATTCTTATGTACATATATCGGGAGAGAAAGAAAGTTTTACAACAGATACATGGCGCCGTCTTGGAAGTGAATTTCTTCCCACCCCTTTTCTCGTCTTTCCTCCAACCATGTTCGAATAATCATTGGTTTAAAAAGCGAGTTGATGCCACTTCCAGTAATATCAAGCCATCGCAGATGTTCACAACGATGGATAAATGCCCCAATGCCTTGTTCATTTGCGCGGCTAAGAAACGCTACTGAGAGATACACTAATTGAGGAAGTCTTGCTGCAGCAAAATCCATAAATCGATTGGTGATTTGCCAACACCGCGTTAGATGCAGCAAACGCAGGTTCGGACAATGCTGTGCAATGCTTACAAGGGCATCGTCAGTGATATCGTATAGCGAGTTAAGCCGAAGATGGGTAAGAGATCCGAGGCAAGAGCTCATTGTAAAGTCCAAGGTGTGATCGCATATGTTTCGGCAAAATGAAAGATCAAGATGGCGCAATTCGCTTTTTCCAGGCTTGGAATTGTCATTTTTGATAAGGTCAACCAAGGCAGTAGCATCTATGTTACGCACAAGTGCTACCCAGAGACCCTTGATTTTGGCTTTGCTGGCTATAGGCAAACCAGTATTCTGTACTTGTTCACAGCCAGAAATATCCATATAGGCAAGACGTGTACAATTCTTCACAACCGTGTTCATATCAGCATCTGTCACCTTTGCCAACCATTCTGCTTCCTTCTCCGTCGTGTCCAGCTCAGCGTAGTTTTCATTTCGTGGGCGGCTTGTCCATGCTGGTTCTTCAAATTTCTCGAGGCCTGTGCGGTCCATATCGACGCGGTCTATACGTACATAGCCACGTGTCGATTCATCTTCCGTATGCTCTGTTGCTGCTTGGGTGAGCGCACTAGTCAGCCTTGACGGTATCAACCGTGGCGATTTCCGTAAAACCAACGACTCCACATGTGCGCCCAGCAACGGATTTTTTTCAAAATTGTGAACAAGGCAACGCCAATGGTGTAGAGTACAAATGTACAAATGACGATATAATATGGGCATGACTACATCATACCACATTTTGGAAACCAGTGCGAGCGTTGGAAGGCTAGATCGAGGTGTATACTCAACGATTAGTCTGACTAGTTCTGGTGGAAGGAAACGGATATCCGTGGTCGTGTGAGACGATGAGTCTGCAGATGAATCGGTGATCCAATAGAAGCGCATGTTGGAGAAAAAAGAAAGCATCCCATGATCTGTCCTTTCTTCATACAGCATCACCAGAAAATTAGCGCAGGGTTTTTACGCCCGACAAAAATCACGTCTGCGCTACTTGAATTGGGTTTGCTTCAACCAATAGAGTAAGTTTACGATTGGCTGGCAAAGCTTTGTGCGTTATCAGTGTTCGTTACGAACAATCTTGGTCACTTTATGGGAAACAATGCCTTTTAAGTGTAAATTCTGACGCTAGTTTATCCAATGTCGAGATGATTGATAAAAAACTGGATAATCAGGTCGAAATGCATCGTTCATGTGCTGCTGTCAGTGAAGTGGCACGAGATAATTAGATATGCAGATGATTCTTTTGTAATCATGCGCATCTTAAAGGATGTAGTTTCATCAGGAGATGATTGAGAAGGAACTTTATCAGATGCCCTTAAAGTTGCAGAATCTTCACATCTTCACGGAAGTCGTAAAGGGGATCATATTGGTGATACACTCCACAGAAAATAGCGAAGCTGATCGAGTTGGTTATTGAGGAAGGGCTGACAGTAAAAATAAATGGCTTAAATTACTGGTGAATGATTGAACTGCTCAACGTTACGTTAAAGCATATAACGGTGATGAAAAAAGGCATTTGCTTGGTATTCAAATAAAGTCACCTGTTCGACACTACGGTACGTTCTTTCCAGAAAGTAAATTCGCCTTTGGTGAAAAGTAAATTCAAGTGGAAAACGAGGTAAAGCCCGGTAGTGACGTTGTTATAAAGGAAACAGCAATGAAACAAAATTATACACGCTATTCTGATAAGGACAAAGCGAGGTTCTTTATGCTTTTGTTTGAAAGATGTCTGAGTGCGACTGTTGCTGCAAAACGGCTTGGTGTTAACGTTCGTACAGTACAGAAATGAGCTGAAGAGTACGAGAGGAATCCTAATAGTATCTTTGAGAAACGGAGAAAGACTGGTCGTTCACGTATGCTCAATGAGGAACACGAAAAAGTTATTGTGAGTGCATTGATCCGAACCGTTCAGTCGTCTTGGACGACGAGATGAAACATCTAAAACAAGTATTCACAGAATTAAAAGTATCCAAAAGTACTTTGTTTGATTTCGTGAAAAAACGTTGCAACTTGTCTCTCAAAAAAGCTCAATTTTAACCCATAGACCGGGCCAGCGAGGAAAAGATTCAAGAGCGACTGGATTGGATTCGTAAATGGGAAAAAAACAGGCATGGATTTTACGGAGAAACTGTGTCTTTCTTGATCGATCTGCTTTCCATATCAATTTGAAACGTAGTATGTTATAATTAAAGAAAGGTAACCCTGCAGTGGTCACAGTTCCCAAAACACGAGCAAAAATAACAACCATTTTAGGCGCGATTTCTACTCAAGGTCTGATTAAATGCAGCCTCAAATTTCCTCATCCTCCATCCAATAAAAAAAAAAAAGAGAGCAAGGCGAAGACATTGGGTTTGTGAGCAAAGGAACAATTACGGGACACTATATTAGTTTCCTAAAAGCCACGGTGGATGAAATGGACCGGTATCCAAATATGAAGGGTCATTACCTCGTGGTAGATAATGCTCCAATCCATACATCGGTTGATATAGCTAAATATGTAGAATCTCGCGGTTACCGCTGCATGTATTTGCCGTCCTGTTTCCCTGAGCTCAATCCAATTGAACAGTTTTGGTCGGTAGTTAAGAGCAAAATAAAACGTAACAAGTTCCTAGAAACGGAAACACTTATGACAAGAATCAGTGAAGCTTTCATTAGCTTGAAGCTAAGCGACTAAAGGTTTTGTTCAGCTTTCTCTCAATTGTTTGTAAAAATGCCGTAACAGAGAACACTTTGATAGCCAATTCTCAATTGTAACCACATTCAAAATTACCAATTTATTCAAAAGTTCATTACTTCCACTTATTGCTTTATTTCAACAGGTTCCTTGAGCAACTGGTCCAAAATTCCAAAATGATAGTTTCAGGACAGCAAAATAATGAGCTATATCACGGTACAACCATTTGTCAAATAAATGTGTGCTATTTTGATCAAACTTGAACTGCATATCATGTAATATGAGCAAGGTACATAATAGATGCAGTGATGCATTTTATTGAACAAACATTCATTGAGTTAGAGGTATATAAAAAAAAAACAAATATCAAAGTGAGGGAAAAGAGAAGAAAAAAAAGAGGGATAGGTAAATTGCATTATTTTTTGCATACTGGTCGAATCGAGCGCGCAGTGATTCCTAGTTCTTATAATGGATCATGTCAGGTTTCTCGAGTAATTGTGCATAATAGGCTTTCCAATTCATCTTTTTTCGGGGTTTCTTAAATTGTGTGGCAAATTCCATAGTACTCTGATACTGTTATTCATCAAATGAGGGGTCCGGCGAGCTTTGTTCGGTATCGCTTTTGGTGACGCGATCTTCATTCTGGTCACATCTCTTGGAACTGTCGCTTTGTAGAAATCTTTTTTTCTAGCCCTTCCTGTGCATGCTGGTTGATCGTAGATGTATAGGCTAATCGCTCGCTGGTATCCATTATTTCTCCATAGAGTTTCACATTTGTATCACAAATTGAGCTGATTACATCCAGGAATCGTGTTTCTCGTTCAACATTTTTTTTTTCACTGTTTCCTTCATGATTTCAAACAACCTGATCAACGTGGGGCCCTTCCAATTTCGGGCGGCCAGCAGACCTGTTTCCTTTTAGTCAAAAACAATGCTAACGTAGCGAATGGATGAAGAGTCTGACCAGTCCATTTTTGTGCAAGGTCGTTGTTGATAGTATAACAATCCTTTGCCCACAGATCACACGATACAGTCATAGCACAGGGGATGGTGCTGGGGCCAAGTAGTTTGCTTGGGATGCCACTTGTCGGCTTAACACAAAAAATAATCAATATGGGTAATGCTTTGAACCGTTGGTATGCATGGTGCAGTAATTAATCGATCGATTCGCAAACTCAAAGTCTACGGTATGTTGGACTTCAATAATAATTGGATCGTAGCTAAGCGATCTATTCAAAGGAACAAACAGAACGTCAGAACGCATGCCATTTGGCCACTTGGAATCTCCAATTGCGTAGGCATAATCATTCAACCTATGACTGACTTTGTGATTTACATCTTTTGTTTCTGGATGCTTCAGCAGGTTTTTGCTTGCTTTGTTCATTCCTGGACGCTATCCAAAAGGAATTTAGAAAGTTGAAGTCACGGTTACCAGCGTAAACGTAAACGTGTGTAGTTTAAACTTTTCGATTTTATTTGTCTCAGTTTGAACACAGTATCTTTCTCAGACATATTTGTTCGAGACAGCTTCACAAGGAAAGGTGATCTAGATAAGGGAAAAGCGTACTAGCTACGGCGACAGACGACAATGATAGAACATGTTTAGCCAGAGGTGGATTTGGTTTGAGACACAGAAATGGGAAGCGGCCACGGGAATAACTGTTTTTGCATAACAAGGTAGAGAGGGACGTAGAGACTGCTATCGTACTCCTTTTTGGCCAATCCAATCAATGGCCACGGAAGATGACTTGAATAGTATGACGAGTAAAAGACAAAAAAGAATAAGACAAACAAATGATAGCTTTATTTCGCTTTACACTACTGGGATACTTATACTAAAAGATATTCGGATATTCGGATATTCGTGTTAAAGGGGATAATGGATAGGGATCGAAAATGGCAAAGATATAAAGGAGAGTTGCGAAATGATAGAAGAAGACAATGGCCGAGTATACCAAAAGTGTATTCATGCCATTGTGCCACTGGAAGGTGCGTCACTTGCTAAAAAAAAGAGACGAATACTTTTTGCTGGATGTATACAGTGATCATACTTCATCTGAAATCAGGATCGCCGAGAAAAAATGGAAACCATGCACAAAGAAGAATGCTTTATCTTTTTGTCTGTATGCATACGTTGAAGGATGTAGACGAATTGGAGGTCGCTTTAGTTGGTACTCACAACATCAAAGGTACAATCGGTATATGAAACGTTTAAAAAAATCCAGGATCAGTGGGCTGTATACGCGATATATTCACAGAAAACAGAAAAATCCTTGATATAGTTATTCAAGAATGGTAGGCAGTAACGTAAGCGGTCTTGATTACCAATGCTGCTGCTAACCTTGTTTGCATCAGAAGAATACAAGGGTGGAAGATACCAATTAAAATAGATATGCGTGTTAATACTGCTGGCCAACAAATAGGAAAAAACACAAGTATCATCATACAGAAAATCAGGTCAGTACTGCTTTCTATAGGTCATTTACAAGTTGAAAAATTTATCATGTTAATTTTAGAATAACACTTTTTTTGAGAATCATGCGTCATCAACTGAGTTTACAGGTTGAGACTTTCAACATCTATGCAAACTATCTTCGCGCGCATAGTGCACCAGAGAGCCTTCACAAGTTATGTGGATAAACTCAAACTAAAGAATCATGAGCGCTATTTCCCCCGGACTCCCGGCAACGAAGCTTCGAGTTCCATCATGTTGTCATATCTATTCCACAATCTCCGCTGACTTTACGCTCTTGTCACATCCTGGTAAGGTTTACTTTGCGTTACAGACATGGGTGGCACTAGTTTTTTTTCGCACAGCAATATGTATTTCCAGGTATTAAACTTGCGTCTATAGTGGCTGAAGGTCTTTAGCAATGTAATCTACTGTGCGAAATCTAGTAAATGCACTGATGTCTTGGAAAACAAAAGTGACGCTGTCATCGCTGGTCAACTGAAAGCTTCAAGATAAAGGTTTAGGTTACATCCAAGATTCACTGTGAGTTTCATGCAAGTCAATTTTGATGGGTTCTGAAAACTTACCCCTACGCTATTACAGGAGATTATAAAACCTCTAGATTTGTTTCATCCATTAGGTTGTATCATTAATACAAGTCCAACAAAATTTTCTCTCTAAATAGACTTACGATATAATAAACATAATGTGATGGATTCACAAAAAGTGTCCACAGTGGTATAGAACCATGTAACTTTTAGAGCAAACTACAATCCATATAAATACTATTTCATAAAATCGCTTCAGAATCATTCATCTAGTTTTGATTTGATCTCTGATGTACGCTTTTGGGTATCACGCACGAGCTGGTTTCCCAAATCTAGGCATTCCTTGGGGGCCTCCCAGCCTGAGCAGTCTACTCGCTATCCTCCTCTTGCCAGTATTTCCATTACGCAGTTGACTCTCCCTTACTACTGTCAAAAATGGAACGATCGGCTACGAAAGGTTGTCTAGTTACTCTAGTTTCTTGTTGTCTTTTCTCTAGCTTTCTATTCCGAAAAATGATGATCACAGACTGGGCCCTTCGTTTTGCATGCATTTCCTGTTATGCATTAATAAACTTTGGATATCTTTTTCCATTTTACTGGTATATGAAATCCTGGTCGCAAGTTTAATGAGACCCATCTTTGGGCTATGCGTTGTTTATACCGTAGGGTATTACATATCACTAGGCTTAGTCCATACTTTGATTGTTGTATTATAGTTCAGCATCAACAATACCTATATGAGCAAACCAAAATCAATGTGAAACACAGTAAGTCATTATATAATAATGGATAGTATGTACGTGAAAATACAGTACTATCATGAATTCCTCAATATATTTTTTTCGTTCAGCTATTTCCAACATTTATATTACAATCATGATATTAAAAATATCGCAGTTCACGATGTGAATGGAAATTATGTCATGCAAGTACCAAAGCACCACAAAGTTAGTACGTATCTATAATCTAACAGTATGCCATCGGACATATACTATGTAATTTTATCTTCTTTCTCAGACATTTTCCAGTTTAATCATCCGTAAGGAAACTTTCTACAACACCTTTTCTGCTATGAAAAAGTTTCGACGCAAGAGTTGGCAGAAGTGAGGGAGGTATCAAGGTATTTTATAAGTATTTGAACGTCTGAACCTTATGCAACAGCTGTTAAGAATAAAAGCTTGATAAGGTCCTATTTTTATTGCCAAACTGAGTTAAGTTATGCAAGTTTGCACTACGGAACCAGTAGGCTCGGCTATTACTGGTTATAAGCTTGTTTTAGTCTTACAATAAAAAGGTACTAGATGTATCATAATTTTGAAAAGGATATACACAGGATACTACTATCATTTTATATAGTCTGTATGTAATAAAACAAAGGAAAACAGTCTAAAATTGCAGTGTAACTAACAAATAACTTTTTTGGTTGTTGTTGTGGCACCTTCTATATCTCAGAAGACGTCTCAATAAAAACATTCTTTATACCTTCGGATTCATAGAAAATTTACACCATTGTGACCCAAGTGGCTTTAACAATGCATTAGATCAAACATCCGGCCAATATATCTTATCATAGAGCCAAATAAGTGACGGAAACTTGAAACACTTCGGTTCCACAAAGTTGTGGTCAAAAGCATACCAATTCTTTCCATTTATCCTTTCCTCTTTCAGTTGGCTCTTTCTCTTTGAAGGTGATAGATAGAATTTTTTATACTTAATCCTTCCACTGACCACTATTCTTCCGTACGCGTAGACTGAACAATGACAAATAATCCAAGGAATTTCGGCGGGAATGGCCGCGGCTTCGGTGGTGGACGTGGAGGCGGACGTGGAGGTGGGCGTGGAAGTGGACGTGGAAGTGGACGTGGAGGCGGTCATGGAGGAGGACGCGGCGGAGGACGTGGTGGCTTCCAAGGAGGAAGAACATTTAATAATAATAACAACCACAGCGGCTCTTCCCAATCTCCTGGTCATACATCGCTGAACAGGAACGCTGAAAATACTGCAGCGGGCGCGGAAAATTTTGTCTTCATGTTGAGAAAAATAGCCAATATTAAAGATCTTTCGGAGCTGATAAGGAGGAACGAAAGCCAATGGCAATCATGTTGGGGGCTTGTGGACAAGCTGTCACCTCTGGCACTGAAACATCTTCTTTCCTGTTTGGCACGTATTCCGTTCTCCAGCGTGGTGGGACCTCCATCGATCGACTCCGTCACCAGAGCTGTCGATAGGATGCTTGGTGGCCTTAAAAACAATTTTGCAAAGATGAACCCAAATGACACAGTTGAAAACGTTGAAGTGGTCATCAATGTCGTTAAGGTTAGCTAACGAAGCTTTTTTTTTAAAGCGCTAACTGTAACGTGACATAGAAACTACTAGAATATTCCTGGGATATTCTAGAAAAAGAATATATCAAAAACTCTCTAGAGTCTATCCTTGTCGGTGCTTCAGAGCAACTCTCCTTTAGGGTACAAGAGCATCGCCAAACAATAACGAATGCGAATAATTTGCTTGAAAAACTCGAAAAACCATGGACGATAAAAACCGAAAAAAAGTCTGCTTATGGTGATCCAGATGCTCCCGTGGATGGCGACGCCTCCACGACAGAGAACGAAGAGTTAAGCTGGAAGAACGCGACCATTGGCTGGCTGTGTGACGTAAAGAAGTTCCAGCCTCCCCAACTACCAATCATGAGAGTTCCTGGAGATGCAAAAACGGGCGGTGTCTATGGTTCTCCCCAGGAATATTACGACACGATTATTCCCATATGGATCGCAATGACGTTTGGCGAAGGAAGTAACGCCCTTAGTCCAAAATGCGTTCAAAAAGACCATGATAAGATTTGCGGGAGGGTTCTATGGTTGACTACTGCGGACAGGCCAACGTCGGCACGCTGTCGAGTATCTGGTTGCCACAGCGCTGCATCGCTTGTTTGCGCAAACCGTAATCATAATCAAGGCTTGTGCTTGAATTGTGGACGTAAAGCTGTTGCAAAACTCTGTGGCCCCCCTGGCACGACTGCATCAACCCACATCTATGACGGGATAGTACAACGCGTCGATTATGATGACCAGATTTTTATCTATGGATTCACTTGCCGACGGCCACCACCCACGCCCATCCATTGGAGAACATCTAGCAGACTATCAGCCCCTAACCTCGTAGCATTAGTCAAAGTATCTCGGAAAGGAGCACCGTTGTCTACGGCTGATCGCATTGTGTGGGGTGAGCTAAAGCAAGGACGAAAGATGGATGAGAGAAAAGACGGAAAGCTCATGGTTGGGGTGCTAAACCATCTCGATGGCAATCACACCAGCATTCACTTTGAAAAGAACGACAACGTGGTAATCATTGACTGCCAAACGTTTGTACCAGAGTTTGTTCCCGTTTTACAAGTACTTGAACAACAAAGACAATCCGAGATCCCATTTGAAAATGGCGCTTTAATCAATATTGCAGCGGACTCTAGTAAAGAAGTACCTCGCCTTTTGATTAATTGCAGCGAAGACGCCAAAAGAATAGAAACAGACTCTTCGCTTTCAAGAGATGCCATTGAATCTGTCATGGATGAACTGATCAATAACAGCAACATGGATCCCATCGTGCAAATACGAGCTCACTCTGATAAACGGGAACTACTTCATAAAAGACTCTGCCGACTTGTCAGGATTGCTACGCTGGATTCTAAACAACTGATAAGCTTCTTGGAGGCCTTGTATTGTCCTGTCCATTTAATTCAAGGCCCCCCTGGCACAGGAAAATCGTACGTCGGCGTTGTCATCGCACGAGCTCTTCTCGTGATCAGAGATCTATGGATTAAAGTTAACAGCTCAATCGGCCAGCCCCCTATTCTTGTATTATCCTACAAAAACCATGCTATTGATGAATTCTTGTGCGATTTGATTCGGGCCAATCAGAAAGAATCACACTACACCTCGATGGTTAGAATAGGCGGCAGTTGCAATGATCCCTTGCTACAGAGGTACTCCGAGCGGCAGCTATACGCCAATCAGGATTATGTGAGAGAATGCCGCTCGAATCTTATGGAAGCTACCGAATACATTCGGCAATTCTACATGCTTCGAAAATCGGCAACGGAGCTTATTACATACAAAGTAGACATCGAGAATGAAGAAAACGACGAGAAACAAGTAAAGCTTGCTTCCTACAAGGCCACGCTTTTACTGGGGAACGCTATTGCTCATTTGAAAATCATGTCGCCAAAAATGACAGAGTCGGCACGCCAGCAACTTCTCGATGGTCCTATAGATTCTACTCAAGAGCTTTTCCCAGAGGACGCAGTTGATGGTCTCCTAGAAAGAATGTCATTTGAACAGAGCGATAATCCTACCATAGGCTACGCTATGATCGAAAAGCTCTACGACGGAATTAAGCATTACGACCTTGAGATGAATCCTAGCGATATCATATGCAAATGGATCACTGGCTTTGTTCCGCAACCTCAATGTGAATTCACCTTGCAAGGTGACAGCGTACAACAATGTGTAGCCATCGCCACGGAGGGATCGCGCCTATGCAATAAACATCGCTGCTGCCTCCGAAAGAACGTTGACGGTTCTTTGTATCGATGCCCAGAGGTTACCATGATGGGCAGAATGTACTGCTCTGAACACTCCTGTTATGTTTCCGATTGCTTGGCTCCACGACTTCCTTTTCCACAAACGCTTTGCAGCAGACATGCCTGCCGGATATGCCTAGGGAACGGTGACATTGCTAAAATCGCTGAGGATATACCTCCAAGAAACACTTGCGAAGAACATAGGCTCTGCTGTGCGTTCGATAGATTTACCAAGTCTCACTGTTTCAGACAAGTATCTGGTCCTGCTAACCTATTCTGCGAAGTTCATGCGTTTGTTCCTTGCAGGGGAATAACTGCTAGAAAAACACCCTGTAAACAAGGCGCAACTTCGGCCGAAATACCTTATTGTGACAATCACAAACATCAGTATTTTCCGAGTCTCGTATCTCCCCAGCAGATGGCTGTTGTACAAAGCTCTTTAAATGCAAATCCACTTGTAAATAGTTATCGCGAGGATGGACGCCCTACCTGTCAAGGGAAAAACAAAAAGAAAAAACCATGCAAGGCGCTAGCGGTTCCTCCATCACTTTACTGCAGAGATCATGCCAGCCAAGGACCAGTATTGAAGGTGGGGAGTGAAGAAATGCAAGTTGATACCATTGCATTGCAAGAGGAATATGAATTAATTGAAGACAGGTAAATCGTATGAAAAGGAGCCGAAAGATATTAACAATACCACAAGTATTTTCAATCCTCCTGAAGTTAATGACAATGCTGAACCTCAAGACGAGGTTATGGACACTGTTTTGTCACCTACAAACCAAAGCAACAATGCTGTCTTAATGGAGGATGGAGAGGATAACTTTGTAGATCCCGCAGACGACATGTACTTTGATGCGCCTGATGAAAAGTCGTTCTATGATAATCCAGATGAGGTAGAAGAGTCGGAGGCCGTGCAACATCTACGAGACGTGTTTACACTCAATAACAATGACGATGATATTGAAATGATGGAAATTGAAGAGACCATGGCAAACATGGCAGAAGAAGAAGAAGAAAAGAAAGACCAGTCTAATTCAACGAAAGATGGAGAACCTTGGATTCATCCTAGTCATTGGACTTGGGAGATCGCGCCTGCTGATCGTTGGCAGATAGGGCAGGGATTGCTCGACACCGTCGATGGTATTCTAGCAAGACTGTCAAAAATGGTGGAAGCCAAAGTCCATGTGGCCAGGAAGGAGTATCGAAATGCCAAATCAAAAGCGAATGCTAGTCTTTACGAAGGAAAAGCAGTTATTGGTGGCACAATCGTTGGTTGCGTTTCTCGTTTGGATGCTATAATGGCTACGCGTCCGTTTGCCATTCTGGTAGAAGAAGCATCGGAAGTACTGGAACCTTTACTAGTGGCATGCTTTGGTTCAACTGCACGCAAACTGGAACTTATAGGTGATCACCTACAGCTAAAGCCCTCAATTACATCCAAGTTTGATTTTGAGAAAATCAATCGAGTCAACGCATCATTATTTGAACGTTTGATCTGCGCCTCCGGTGACCATCAGGTACCATCCACTGTGCTCTCCATCCAGAGACGTATGCGTACGGACATATGCGATCTGACGAGATCCTACTATCGTGACATTGTGACAATCAAGGATCATGAAATTTGCAACAAGCGCAAAATTGGTAACGAAGACCTGTACCAAACATCAAAGCTTCGCTTGACCGAGACAGGTGGATGGCAAGTGCCTGGAATCCTTCCTAGTGTCTTCTTTTGGACACACACCGGAGTTCAAACACGAGCTGCCGTCGGACTTTCACGAGTAAACCAGGCTGAGGCAGATATGGCTTGCAAGCTCGCAAGATACCTGACGGATTGTGGTGTACCCAAGAAGTCTATTGCGATTCTTACTCCATACAAAGGCCAGTTGATGCTAATTCGGAAAGAACTGAAATACGGTCCTGATCCGCTTCTAAACGATGGACCAAGAGCAAATGGCGCTGATTCGGTTATTCTTTCCACTGTTGATCGTTTCCAGGGAGACGAGGCAGATATTGTTATTGCCTCGCTTGTAATCGATTCTAACTCGAGGACACCCTTTGTCCAACTTGTCAATCGTATGATTGTTCTGTTGAGCCGTCCGAGAATTGGCCTTTATATCCTTGGAAATATCGGATACTTCGACAAATGGGAGGTGGAACATTGGAACAACACCTTCAAAATATTGCGCAGTCCCCAAAAGCGTATTAAGGAAATTACAGATGATGAGGAGGGAGAGGGAGATGATAGCAGCGACTCGAGCGACGTGCACAATGATACTTCACCTGATGAGGCCGATTGCTCTAGGATAGGGTCCCAGCTCCCCCTGTGTTGCCCACTGCATCGAAAGAACACGCATGTTGTTACGAAGCCAGACCAGCTGAAGCTGGGATTTTGCGAGGAACACTGCGATTACGTCCTTAAATGCACACACTCTTGCAACTTGAAGTGCCACTGGAAGGATCATAAGAAACACAACGATAACTGCCAAGAGGAGGTGGATTCTCCTTGTAAGAGACACCCTTCCAAAATAACGTGTGCAGATGTCAAGAAAAACCTTATATTACTCAGAGATTTACCTATTGACGACATGCTGCGTAAATACCGATGTGACGTGAGGGTCTCAGTGGCACTTCCATGTTTGCATACCGCTACATTTACTTGTGCAGATGAGACCGAGTTTTCCAATGGAACAAGACCATGGCCAAGTTGTCAGGAGCCTGCCCACGTGCCGTACATGCGTTCCGACTGCAAGCATCTGGTACAATGCAAATGTTACGAGCACAAAATGTACACAGAGAATAGCTCACTGCTTGGAACCTGCAATGAACAGGTGGACTATGATCCGTCATGCGGCCATACAAAGGTTGTGAAATGCTACATGAAGAGGCTTTATGACAGCAATAGCTCTAGTTACAATTGTGCGCAAAACGTTACCATCAGTTTACCTCGATGTGGTCATAGCAGCACCCTTCCATGCAAATTGGCAATTGATTTGCAGTCATGGGCAGGTGAACGCTGTTCACCTATTGGTACCGTAACAGAAGGACAGAAAATTGGCCCGAAAGATTACACTTGCAGTGAAATGGTAACGTTTATTCGTAAATGTGGCCATCGTGTACAGCTTCCGTGCGAGAAAGCCTGTAATTATGCATCGACAAACAGCATCTGCACCATAAAAGATAGCACCATTAATCCTGATTGTGGCCACGATTGCAAAGTGACATGCCAGCAAAAAACGTCGTTCAGCGGTCTTGTTGCTCCCACACGGTTGTCCGTGGTTAAGGAAGGGGAGAGGTACTCGAGTCATGCCGGCCAAATACAGTGCAGCACTTCAGTCATGTTGCATCGTAGTTGTGGTCATACGGAAGCGATGGAATGCAGTAAAGCTCGCAAGGAAGGAGCAGCTGGTCAGACGCTATGCAAAGCAAAGGTTGATGTTGCGAGTCCCCTGTGTGGACATCAAAAGCAGATTGAATGCTACAGACAACGAATCATGTACTGGAATCCATGGGGTACAAATACAAATGCAGGCGATGTCATCAAAGCGGGTGTTTTGCGAGACGATATTAATCCTCCAGAAGCAATCCCGGACAATCTTCGGCAATACTTTGATAATTGCAATGAAATGATAACCTTGTGGAGAAAATCTACCTGCTCCCATCGGACCGAAATGCGCTGCGGAGAAGCAATCAAATCGCTAAAGAATAGTAAACTAGTTTCGAAATGCATGGAACCAGTATCGCTGATACTACCCTGTGGTCACTTCTGTACTGCTGAATGCCACGAAGAGGAGCAGTTTGAAAACAACCCCGAAAATTTCCCATGTCGGGTGAAGACCGAGGTGAAATGTTGGAATTACGATGTTTGCTCACAAAAGACCACTGTTACTTGTGGTTCCGTTGATATTTATCGGTGTGAGTCCCAGAGCGAATGGACATGTGAAAATGGTCATAAGTTCCAGATTTTACAATGCTACGAAGGAGTTCCGACACAGTGTCCAACCTGCTCCCAAAAACCGCTGGAAGCAGAGATTCAGCGACTAAATTTGCACTTGACTGAGGACGAAAATTGTTCTGATGATTTACTTTCGCAGAAGTATCCTTTGGTGTTTGTAAACCATCCAATTCTTTCGAGCGGCCATCTGAACAAGACCTCAAACGATATCGATGATTTCTTCCGCGCAAAATCCACGGTCTTGAAGAATTATAAATCATGGATTGAAAGTCTGCACCTTTGGGAGCGTCCATTATTTAGGCCGAAGTACACTTTCTGTTTTGCAGTACTACCCACCAATACGAACACGGTTACCTTCGACCCGCTTAAACTTTCGAAAAGTAACACGCTGAACGGAATTGCCACCATGATATGGTCTGCAAAGAATCTGAAGGCTGTATTTGCATCAAAGAAAACAAAGAATGTGACACTTCTATGTGGATTTGGATACACATGCCGTGTCTTGATAAACCCTCAAGACCTCCCTTATCCTATGGGAAAATCAAAAAAGGCGACACGCGAGAAGATAGGCAATTATCTCAAAGGAGGATACGACAGCGTTCTGTATACAAAAAACAACGAGGAGGTGCTGATCTTTTGGGATCCCTATGCCTTATTTGCGACACATCGGGTGACTCTCACAAAAGAGATGCTAAATTCAATTTATGGCGAGCTAAACCGCAGCGAAGCCTACCAGGAAAAAACCACAGGCGCTCTTTCGCTAGCGCCAGAATCTATTGCTCGTCTCTTACCTGATATCGGTGTGAAGGCGCGCGAAAAGAGATCGGGTCTCTACAAACAGCTGCGGGACCGCATGAAATCAGCAATGAACGACGTCCAAGGAACTCGAGTGCAAATGCTCCAATTACCCCTCCAGTGGGATGCCGAAACATTAATGCGACAGGGAACCGCATCGCTGACAATAGAACAAAATCTGAAGCAGAAGCTACTATTTGTCCCAGGCACGGAGCAAAAGAAACATGATGCTGTCTTTGGCGGAACAAAGTACATCAAATCTCTGATGAAGTCGAACCCGACGATCGATCTCAGCCTTCTCATGTGTCTCGAGCTCATACAGTTCAACGATGCGAAAACAGCGAAAGAACACCTGGAATCATACATTCGCGCTGTGCAATCATCAGGATTGGAAGCACACCCCTTGGTACTGTTGGCAAACGCAAGAGTAGCAAAACTGGAAGGTGGCAATGCGAAGGTAGTAGATGAGCAGAAATCTTGCCTGAAAGCTTTCGTGAATATGTATCCACATGCAGAGGATAAATGGCTTACAAGACAAGAGAAAGAAGCGCTTGGTCATTCGACTGAAACATCAACGAAAGCAGCAACACAGCTACCAGTTGGTGAGGATGGGCCATTAGAACGATGGAAGGAGCTGAAAGAAAAGCATGGCTGTGTCTCGGAGGCCATGGAGGAGTTACTACAACTCGTAGGACTGAAAAAGGTCAAGACATTTGCTGTGGATATGTTCAAAACGGCATTAAGGTTGCAAAAGCTCAGCCCAGAAGTAAGAAAGGCAAATATCCTTTCCTTCAACTACTGTTATATGGGCAACCCTGGAACAGGAAAGACAACAGTAGCTCGACTTTTCGCAAAAATCCTTCACGACTCCGGAGTCAGAGCGAGTGATACGTTTATTGAATGTAGCGCACAGCAATTGAAGGATGAAGGTGCCAAAAAATTCCGAGACCTGGTTGGAAAAGCCAAGAACGGTGTACTGTTCATTGACGAAGCCTACGATCTTGACCCGAAGAATGACAGCAGCGGAAGGCCAATCGTTTCGGAGCTACTCACTGTTTCAGAAAACCAGAGAGGAGAATTGTCCATTATCCTAGCAGGCTACGAAAGTGATATTGTCTCAAAGCTTTACTCCTTTAACGAGGGTTTGCAAAGTCGCTTTCAATCAGTAAACTTTGAAGATTTCGATGAATACGAATTGCGAACAGTTTGGCAAGGTTTGGTCAAACAAGGCAATATGGAGTCGAACGATCGAATCGACAACATTGTGGCGAAAAGACTGGCGAAAGCATCCGGCAAAAAAGGATTTGGAAACGCAAGAGATGCCAGAAAGATGTTAGAGAGAGCTACAGTTCGCGCATTCCAGAGAGATACGGATGAACCAGATGGAAAAGTGATTTTGACGCTAGAAGATGTCATCGGCGAAAACCCACTGACAAATCCGAAGATAAAGAGAATACAAGAAGAAATAGATGAAAAGATAGGTTGGAAATCGATCAAACAATCAGTCCGAGATCTTCTGGAGTTGTGTGCCAAAAATTACGAGCGCGAGCTTAATGGACACCAACCACTTCCGATTCAATTGAACCGGTTGTTCCTCGGTAATCCTGGCACTGGAAAAACTACCTGCGCAGCTCTATATGGAAGGATGCTTAAAGAATTGAATTTCTTGTCGATTGGCGAAGTAGTTATGAAGAGCGCAAGTGATTTTATTGCCGGATACGTTGGACAATCACAGACGAAAGCGGTCGAGATCTTGAATGGCGCTCGTGGAAAAGTACTTGTCATTGATGAAGCGTACAGTCTGAATGATGGTACATTTGGAAAGCAAGTGTTGGACGTTTTGGTGGAAAAAATACAGAACTCCGAGACGGACGATAGGGTGATCCTCCTTCTAGGGTACGAAGAGCCGATGCTCAAAATGATAAAGGATGCGAACCCTGGATTAGCTCGCCGCTTCCCCCGCGAATCTGCATTTATGTTTGAAGATTATAACGAAATGGAGCTATTAGCGATCTTTAGCAGTTCTTGCAGAAAGAAGAATGTGGTGGTGCCGCACGAAGTGGCCGAGAGGGCGATGCGGGCCCTGTCATTGAGCAAATCGTTCGCGAACTTTGGTAATGCGGGAGCCGTTAATACGCTGCTGGATAATGCAATTGCCAAGGCTAGTACGAGGCCACAGCCTGGTGGTGAATTCCATTTGATACCAGAAGATATTGAATTGAAAGAGGATAATCACGATGATCCGTTCGCTCTGTTGGACTCTTTGTATCGTGTTGATAACATTAAGCAGGAGTTGAAACGTCTACATAGCAGATTCAAGGTGGCAGAGGCTCAAGGTGATCCTCTACCAGACGTAGGTCACTTTGTGTTCCGTGGATCGCCCGGTACAGGAAAAACTACCGTGGCCAGAGTCATGGCCAGTATTCTCGCGCAGTTTGGCCTTATTGCAAGTGACAAACTCGTCCAGACATCTGGACTGGATCTCACTGGCGAATACCTTGGGCAAACCAAAAAGAAGGTTGAGGAACACCTGGATCGAGCTAAAGGAAGTGTTCTTTTTATAGACGAGGCATATGAGTTAGGCCAAGGTCACTATGGTCAAGAAGCAATGACTACACTGGTTGCTGCCATGACAGATCCGAGATACAAAGGCCTCGTCGTCATAATTGCTGGATATAGTAGGGACATTGATGATATGCTGAACCGGAATGCTGGTCTCAAAAGTCGGTTCACCCGGTTCATTGACTTCTTGGATTGGCATACATCAGACTGCATGAAATTCATGGATAGCTACATCAAAAAGGAAGGCTACGACATTGAAGATAACGCCAGACAGAAATTAGCATCCGGATTCGACTCAATACGACCTTTGCCAGGGTGGGGAAATGCTCGTGACGTTATGAAAGTCTGGGATATGATTCTCGAAGCGCGTGCAGAGCGTCTTGTGGATTCTAACGACATCGAGCGAAGGATCGTTCTCTCAGACGTTGAAGAAGCCATGGAAAAAATGCTGAAGACAAGAGAAGTACCGGATGGGCCGAGTGGACTTCATCGTCCCACGGCAGGATACCCACCGATTCGGTTTGCAGACAGTACCCAAGACAGAAAGCCAGAACTACAGCAGAAAGAAGAAGCTCAAGAGACCAAAGAGCCAGACACGGAGTCTGAAGATGAAGAAGCATCCGAATCAGAAGACGACGATGATGAAGATAACTATAGGGATCCTGGTGTTCCAGACAATCAATGGGAAGAGCTGAAACAAGCAAAACTGAAGAAAAAGGAAGAGTTGAAGAGAATGAAGGAGGAAGAAAAGAAAAATGAAATTCGTCGACAAGAACAAATAAGAACTGCAATCCAAAAAATTTGCCCATGTCCAATGGGTTTCCAATGGTTCCAAGTAGCAGGTGGCTGGCGATGCAGAGGAGGAGCACATTATGTAAGCAACGAAGAGTTACAGCGTAACTTTACGACTACCAGTTAATCGCCCAGCAGCAATACATTGTTTTTATACTACCTGATTTTCTTTCTATACTAAATTTGCGATATTTTTTCTGTATATCATCTATTGCTCAAGATAAAAAGTGTTTCACTGAAAAATATGGTGCATATTTATACCCGTGATAAGCGCTGCTTCCTTTGCTGTTTGTCCTTCCTCAATCACCAAATCAAACAGCTTTTCTATTTGCTGTGGAGCATATTTTCTAAATGAGCCTTTCGCTCTAGCTTTAGCCGCTACCTGTTCATGCTCACGCTACACACATGGCCTGTTTGGAAAGTGCACAAGGTTTGTTAAACTTTCCTCTCTAGCGTCGTCAACAAATAATGCGGCATCTACCAATGTACGCATATGCAAAAAGCATCGTTTACATGACTATTTCTTTCCCGCCATCCTTCATTTAAAGTAGCTGCATATGAATGAGACAATCCTGTGCCACTCATTTTGTTCATCGCCCTCAGACATGTCAACGTCAAATGAGGTAACATAATTTACATTCAGTGGAGTATCTTCAGCCTCCACATAGTCACATAGGTCATCCATCATCGAAGGAGAAAAAGGTGAGCCTTGTTATAACAACAGGTAGATCCTTCCTTGGCGAACAACGGAATTTAGATGCGCAAAAATAGCTCCGATTGCTGGCGCAAATATATTTTATTGGTCGGCGCAAAAATAGTTTAAGGCAGCGCAAACTGATTTGCAGAAAAAAACAGTAGGCACGCTTATTTCTTCCTTCTTTTTTCTCTTTTGAAATAAACATTTCGTTTTTGTTGCACTTGCCTAATGACGAAGTATATCATTGTCTCCGGTGGTGTGATTTCGGGAGTTGGCAAAGGTGTCATTGCGTCGAGTGCGGGTACGCTTCTCAAGAGCTTGGGCTTAACAGTGACCGCCATCAAAATCGATCCATATTTGAATATCGACGCGGGTTTGATGAGCCCTTTAGATCATGGTACACAAAAAACGCTTTCTGTTTTTACTATGGTGTTGGCTTGACCAATATTGGGGTAGGCGAGGTTTTTGTCTTGAATGATGGCGGGGAAGTTGACCTAGATTTGGGCAACTATGAGCGGTTTTTGGATGTGGAGTTGACCCGTATGAACAACATTACCACTGGAAAGATATATCAAGAGGTGATTGAGAAAGAACGTCGAGGAGATTATCTTGGCAGTACCGTTCAGGTTGTACCACACATTACGGATGCCATTCAAGCCTGGGTTGAGCGAGTGTCAGTGGAACCAATAGGAGGTGAACGTCCAGATGTTTGCATTGTCGAACTTGGCGGAACAGTGGGTGATATCGAATCTGCACCATTCATTGAGGCTATGCGCCAATTTCAGTTCCGAGTTGGTCAGGATAACTTTTGTTTGATTCATGTATCACTTGTGCCAGTGGTTGGCTCGGTGGGTGAGCAAAAGACAAAACCAACCCAAATGAGTGTACGGGATTTGCGAGGTGCTGGCTTGAGCCCAGATCTGGTGGCTTGCCGTTCATCGAAGGCACTGGAAACAAGCGTACGTGATAAGATTGCCATGTTTTGTCACGTCGCACCCGAGCAGGTGTTGGCAGTACATGACGTCTCCACGGTGTATCATGTTCCGTTGTTGATGCGTGAACGTGGTGTCATTGAATTCTTTCGTCAGCGTTTGAAGCTGGATGAGATTCAAATTAGCAAAGAACGTAGGGAAAAGGGCCATGAATCGTGGAAAAAATGGATGGAGTTGACAGTAAGGTAAAAGAAAAAAAAAAGAGTTGTATACCATTTTGTTTGAATATGCATTCTCTTAACCGGCTACGATAGTTACGACCATATGTACGAAACGGTGTCGATTGCGCTCGTGGGCAAATATACCCATTTACATGATTCTTATATATCCGTCTACAAGGCTCTGGAACATGCTTGCTTATCTCAGCATCGAAAAATTGACCTCAGATGGATAGAAGCTACGGATCTTGAACTGGATACAAAGAAATGCGATCCTGTCAAGTACCATGAAACATGGAAAGCATTATGTTCTGCCCAAGGGATAGTTGTTCCTGGAGGATTTGGAACCCGTGGTATTGAAGGAATGATACTAGCTGCTAAATGGGCACGTGAGAAGAAGGTGCCATATCTCGGGATTTGTCTCGGAATGCAAGTGGCGGTTATTGAGTTTGCGCGTCATGTATGTGGTATCTCCGATGCCAATTCAACTGAGGTAGACCCTGAAACGAAGTCGCCGGTGGTGGTCTTTATGCCAGAAATATCGAAAACACATATGGGCGGAACGATGCGACTGGGCATTCGTACGACAAATTTCCAACCGGGGTCTGAAGCTTCTGTCGTCCGCAAATTGTACAATAATGCTTCCTTTGTCGACGAGCGTCATCGTCATCGCTATGAGATTAATCCTGAATACGTAACTCAGTTGGAGGCCAAAGGCCTTAGATTTATCGGAAAGGATAGTACAGGGCAACGAATGGAGATCACTGAAATGGAAGGTCATCCATACATGGTCGGCTGCCAGTTCCATCCAGAGTACCTGACTAGGTTGTTAGCACCGGCTCCATTATTTTCTGGTCTTATTTCGGCTGCAACAAAATAAATACTGTAAGGCATTTAGGAAATCATAATCAAATTTGGATCTAAAAAGGAGCTGGGCTGTGGCATGTTTATTAAAATCATATCATGAACTGCGCGCAAAGACAGAGAAATATAGCTGAAACGTAAGAAGATCATATAAGACAAATTTGGTGATCTAGACGGTTTATATAACGTTACAGGCATTACAACGACGCACAGAAGAGAAACAGAATAGCATTTAGCATGAGCCGAATTGGGTCGAGCCATGCGACGGCGGATCAAGTGGTGCACCTACTTCAGCAGAGATCGTACCTTGATCTTTTGATTTTTTTTTATATACTTGGAATTAAAAGGTGTAAAAAAAAACGAGATGGCGGTAACAAGGCGTGCTATGGAGAGGCTGCGCTGCGTGGTTTCGTTATCAGGTAGTTACCTTCCCGTACAATCGCTTATGCTCGCTTGAATCAGGAAATAGTGATGATAAAAAGTATACTGCTTTAAAGACATTGAGGCAGGGTAACTGCAGATGAAACGATTTGAAAGAGCTTGGCTCTTCCAGTGTGGCAAACTGTATAGGGGAATGACTAAACTGGAGACGATTAAAGTACTCTTATTGAAAGAACCAATCTTTGCAGCGGAAAGATTTGACATTTGTGGTAGTCATGGGTCACAGTATGTGCTTCCAAAGTATGGTAGCACGTAATTGTTGATAGCGATGCATGAGAGCAGTGCAAAAAGTATTAGGGGATTTGGCTTGAATGCCAGTAATATGCGTAGTCAGTTGAGGGAAGTTAGCGGCGTCCATCATCGCCGTAAAAGAACTACGAGGTAGGCTCCACAGTTCTTTCCAAAACAGTGGGTCGCCCATCTCAAATCAATTTTTACTTTATATATTGTACTAAAGGGAAACCTTACCTCTTCCAACAAAGAATACAGGCACAGCCTCATAGTATCACCTGTGTGTACCCACTCAAGCTGTAGTTTTTTCAATTTATTTCGGTTCGACTTTTAAAGCACTCATATTATCGTTGCACATCTTTCATTGCACTTGCAAATAGAAGCAAGCTTTTCTCGACCTGATGGGCCCTCCAGAAAACTACATTAGGGGGGAGCTGCCAGAATACGTACAAAATCACAACATTTATTCGGATATGATACAAGAGCAAAGACAGGTGTCAGGGGGGATTTTTACAATGTTAGAAAACCAGCAGGGCGCCTCTGCGCCATCTGTAGATAGAGGGTATATTCTGTGATCACGCCACAGTTTGATCGTCATCTAAGCGGTTTCCTCATGTGAAACCTCACCTCTCCCCACATTTGAGGAAGGTTGTAATGGCGGTGATAAATGGCTTAATTGGACCTTTAAAGCATGGTTTTCGATCTGGATAGATTGAATGTAATCGATGGCATTTCGCAACACACTAGCGCGATGAGGTTCGCCTTGCATTGGTAATACTTGTGCCAATTCTTTCAACAGATTGTTCTGGGAAAAGGTTATTCAAACTGTTGGTAGGTAGTTAATTCGCATACATACCATTTTATCTCTTCTTCGACGTTCTACACGGTTATGCGTTTCCCTCCGTTGAAGAATCCGATGCATCATTGTATTACAATCCAAGCTCGTCTTGTTGAGGATATTGACACCGTTGACAAGTAATTTTTCATGGTGCTGTGAACGTTTTGTCTTGCTGTTTTCATTTAATCTTCGGGCCATACTTTCTGGTCCATAAACAATCAAACGATCTTGAAAAGAAGTAGCTGCGGACATGAGTACAAAGAAATACAAAGCATGGAAACTTTCCAAATTGTATTGGCCTTTTTATACCATACTCATGTTACAGCGCTGAAATATTCAAGATCAGCTCCTAAGTACCAGCTTGGCATGAATTGAGGGCAGAAAAAAGTGAGCACATGGTTTTATAGAGAACCACGTTCAATGCCACTTTAAATTATCGCTTACATCTTTTTTTAGTTGTATGAAAAAAAAAACCTCAACTCAAATGGAGGACGATAGTCTCGGCTGTTGCTTGGATAGGGGTATTCTGTTGACATGTGGCCTGATCACTACCTTATTTGTCAAAAGGCTGGGGGAGACCCTGCATTTGACATGGCGTGATTTTTTGCATGTCGTGCGAACCTTGGATTTGTCGAAGGCTGTATTTCCTATGATATTCTTTTATTTTATAGGAAATTGATGTACTGCATGTGCAAAACAAGATGTTAAACTGATAATCGTCATCGCTTATTTACTTTATTTGTGTCCATACATTTTTATTTGTTACATACAACAAGTTTTGTGTTTACCAAACAAATAGGTAAAAAAAAAAAAAAAATATGGTCTGATTTTCTTTGCCACGATCTATTTGTTGTGGCGCGTAACCTACATTAGTTTATCTGTACTGGATTAAAGGGGTACTACGGTGGAAAGAGGATCTGGAGATTGACCTGTAAATGGAAGACGTAAATCAAGGAATGCATCCGCATACATACCACTCCGGAATGCAAAACAAAATCAATGGATGGAATAGGTTGCATTCAATACGAGACTACGAATTCCATGCTGAAGATTGATGGTTGCTAACGATGGAAAATTGTAGCCATTTTACCATCAGACCTACGTTTTCTTTTTTGTTTGAGAATGAAAAAGTAACACATGTCTATGTGTGACACTGTATCCAATGCGCTTTTTTAAATTGTTATTGCTGGTAAAAGAATTCGATTCATGTTACGAGTATTGATCTAGCCATAGACCTATTTATTTATAATGTAATTTCAACTAGAAACAAACGGCTCACTACAAGTGATCCATTCTGTTTATGTTCTGTATTGACATAAATATTGTTAGCTGTACGTACAAAATGACAGTATCATTATGAAAAATTTTTTGCGAATGATCCCTACGTAAAAAAAAAAAAAAAAAAAAAGAAGGAAAGAAGGAGAGAGAGAAAAGGGAAAGGAAAGGAAAAAAAGAAAAATGCAAATGCACATGTATCAATGTCGATACTTCATCAGCCTAATGATATATATAAAAAAACAAAAAAAAAACAGAGGAAAAAAGGGTAAAAGGAATAGCTGTTAAAGATTATAAAGAAACAAGGGAGGAAAGGCTGCTTAACGTCTTCTATTTACATTGCGTTTCTTCATTGCTTGGTTCTTTTGTTTCTCGAATAGATCGATCATCGCTTTGATAATGTCTGGTGATGTGACGTTGTTCTCTTGCGCGAATCGTGTCGCCACTGATTCTGGATCGTCAAGCAATCGTATGCTAACGGGTATCTTGGTACCGGCCGTTAATTCCAGGTTGATCTTTGCAATCACAGGATTTTCGGATGGAGGTGGCGGTGCGATAGATGGTGTGCGAGGTTTTTCATTTGGTCTATAATTCACAGGCATTGGTGACTCTCTAGTACCATAACTGGAGTATTTGGGGCGGTTTTGCACTGAAAATCGACCTGGTGCAGTGGAATTTGATTGTCTGCTCTCTGAATAAGAGCTTCTCGCATTATTTGACATGAATTGAGATGTTTCCTTCTCTTTAACCCAGTCTTCGGATGGTCCCCATTGAGCCGACTGATTATTTACTGAACTGTCCCAGTCATTATTCCACTGCCCTGCGTTCTCCTCAAGAGTATCGTTATCCCAAATTGCTTTGGGCTTATTGGTATATGAGCTGAGTATCGACTTGTCGGTTTTTTTCTCTGAGCGAGATGGCAGCAATTCTTCACGAATCCAGTATGGGCAATCTCGGTTGAAAGCGGGGTTATTTCCGGTACCACCGCCCATCAACGAATTGAAACTACTACTACCACCAATCCTGTCATAAACTACCATTCCTCCACCGTAACCACCTTGTTGTTGAAAACCATTCGACGAGAGCTGACTTTTCGTACCGTTGTTGCTGTTGCTGTTGCTGTTGCTGTTCAGCTCACCCCATCGAGCTGAATCTTGTGGATTTTGATAGCGATTAGAATCTTGGGAAGTGCTTATGTTTAATCGATCAAGATTAATTTCTTGTTGATTATCAGTTATCCATCGTGAAGCATCCGTATTCGGCCGAGAATTCGTTTGAGTAGAATAAGAATTACTTTTGACGCTGCCAGATAGACTTGACCATGCTCTTTCTGCTGTCACCGTCTCGTTTTTCTTATCTCCATGACTGCTATAAATGTCCGCACGGTTTTCTTTTGATACATTATTATTCGTTGTCTCAGCAGACGGCTGTTGCACAGGTTTATCATCCTTCTAAATAAGACAGCCTTAGCATTTAATGTCCTAAAAGACAGCATTCACACTTACTATAGGTTGAGGAGTCTCCCAAAATGGATGATCCACCAAAGGCTGGTCTTTCCAGGTGAATTGACCACCAGGTGGTGGAGGTCGTATTGAGCTTGGAGGCTCGACCTTCTTTTTCTGGATAGTTCTCGAGAAGGTGTTCTTCGTAGTTTCTGCTGCTGTTCTTTCAACATCTTTTCGGGAAGGTTTATCGTACGTCTTCGGAAGAGCCCTATTTGAATACTTCGGTGTTGTTGGTGCTGAAGCAAATTTCTGCACGTTAGGCCCTTTTTTATCGGTCTTTCGCTTTTGCTGATTCAACCCAAGTCGTTGATTAAGGATTGTTTTTTCATCAACAGGTATATAATTGGGTCCTCGTCGATGGAGACCTCCACTTCCCAAGCCGTTTGCTTGAATTTTGACATTTGGATCTGCTAGTGCTCTCCAGGCACCGAGACCTGTATCTGCCTGCGCTTGGTCGCCCCAGGTCGTCGCAATTGGACCATACTCATCGTCGCTCTCTTGTGCCATTTTTCCACCCTCCACTTCTCTGAATTATAATGACGTGCAAATCTTCTCTTTTAATTCCAAGTATGCTCCCCACTGACCGCGGCCAGAGAACTTTTGTTCCGGTTTCGATCAGAACTCCGGTCAAGTTTTTGCTGAAATGTGACTCCTATGAGCTGAAATTTCCCAAGTTGCGTTTCAGGTTGTACCAAATGGGATCATACTGTAGTCATATTCAATATGTTCTTGCGTATGGTCATGATCAATAGATAAGCTCGTAAGTTGTAGCATTTGTCTTAAACAACGTATCTGCATATTTCCACTCTTCTATTGTTTGATTGTGTGGAGTATGCAGTACTGCAAGGAGATACATCCTTCTTGCATCGTTTAGCAAGTGTTTTCAACCCGTTATTGAATACCGCTGTGATCCATCTGCATCCGATCTATGGAATGCTGGAAGTAGATCATGACCACAGTGGTTTATGTGAAAGAAAACTTTCAGTTTCCACTAATGGCCATGCGACCGCAATTCCAGAATTGAATCGTTTCTTTGCCATTTGGTCTTCATGTCTTCTCCCTCTATTGCATTCTTCAAGTTCATCATACTACATAAAGGACAGTTCTGGAGGCTAAGCTTTGTCTACCACAAAGCCCAGCGTTGCAATCCGGAGACATAAGTCGTATTCCTTTTGCAGAATTGCTTACACTTCGCTATTTTGACTTCTGCTTAAGTTTGGTGAGCACTGGCTTCGTTAGTGTGGTAATGACCGATCACGTTCAGCTTCCGCCGACTTGATTGCCTTCAGTAATAGGCGATTGTCAAACGATACTCCTTGTTCTCGGATCCTTTGACGAGATATGACTCTCACATCTGTCTTTACGCTGTTGAAACCACAAAGCGGCTCATGCTTCTTTAGTATTGTTCGACAAACTCTATGGGAACTGTCATCTTTATCTATACAAAGAACAGGTGTGCAACATCAGGGTCAAACCGCAGATTGCTGTTTATTCGTACTTGCCTTCTTTTTTGAATCAAAAAGAGCTCTGTACGTCATTAGCGCGAATTTTATCCTTATGATCCACATCAGAAGTGCTATCCACAACGGTGTATGCACTTTCCAAAATGCTGATGTCGCTGTCTCTAGACTGTCATACGTTTTGCGCCTCATATGTGCCATATCAACTACAAGAGATTAGTTGCGCTCTACATCTGATGTTTTCCGGACGGCGCCACTTTTGCCTATGTCTGATTATGTGATTAACCAACAGAGAGCCTGACAATCAATGATGATGATGATGATGATGATGATGTGTTGCGTCTAAAGATTATACAGTTGGACGTGTCGTAGATCATCCTAGTTCCTTTTAGGTTCGTGCACTTTTGTAGAAAGAATGAATTGCTCTCAATCTTATTCGTGAACTCCTTGATAAATGTTTTTGGAATTACCACCCCACTTCCAGGATGCGTGTGATACATATATCTGCGTTCTTTGCTCCGCTACGACTATCTTATCGTTAAGCCAACGTAGCATCTGGAAGAACCAATGTACATTCTCAAAACACTGATATACTCTACGAAAATCCCTACCCGAGTATGCTCGCGTAGATCCGGATTTCTATATTTGTACTTTATTGTCCCTCCTTCCATGGTACATGAGACAGACATTCATAAGATGACACAAACATTCCAAGATTGAAACTGCGCTGACATCTGAAGATCAGTACACAAAGAATGATAATCTATCTTTGTTTAATTTGTTAACTATGACACTTCACGAAACAAAGAAACCATCATCGTGCTTGAAGGTAACAGCATGATGTTTTTATCCGAAGATATCTGAAGCTTTTATGTGGAGAAAAACGCTATAGCACCAGCGGATAAACATGCAAACAGATATCATCACTGTGATACAACTGTTGAATCATTGGGGACGGTTATCAGAAAGTACGAAAGTAATACAGAAGGATCCAAGTGGCCTAAATGCACTACAAAAGGCAGCAGTGATCAGAAGCGATTGAACCTCGCGAACGCGTGTACGGAGGGGAAGGCAACCGGCCCAAACGATGTGCAAACAGACAAAGTCATCAAAGAATGTACTGCGCAGTCCTGCCGTACAGTCCAAAGAAAAGATGAAAAAAAGATAGGAAAAGCCCGGGAACTGAAAGATAGCTTCGAACGGGTCAAAGTAAAAAAAAAAGAGATCCAAAAGTCTGATGTACTTGTGAGCGAAAAAGAACAAGATGAGGGCCAAGATGATGTAGCAATGATTTCACAGTTAAAAAGAGGGGCTCTTCAAGGTGATCCTTGGGCGCAATATCATCTTGGAATGCTCTACAGAGATGGAAAAGGTGTAAAAAAGGACTACGAGGAAGCATTTCGGTGGATAAAGCGAGCAGCATCTAAGAACCATGCAGTCGCGCAGAACTCAATTGGCCTCATGTACGAAAATGGAAGAGGTATCGCGAAGAATTACTCAAAGGCAGTGGAATGGTACAGAAACGCTGCCAACCAAAACTGCTTGGAAGGACAATTTAATCTCGGAGTTATGTATAGAGACGGCAAAGGCGTAACCCAGGATTACGGAGAAGCGTTTAAATGGTTTCAGAAAGCTGCGAATCGAAATTATGTACACGCCCAGAACGATATTGGACGTATGTACTTTAATGGACAAAGCGTAAACCAAGACTACATGGAAGCGGTTAAATGGTTTAAAAAAGCTGCGGATCAGAACAATAGTTATGGACAATGGAACCTGGGCTTGATGTATAGAAACGGTATAGGCGTCCGGCGAGATGATGCAAAAGCATTCCTTTTGTTTGAAAAGGCAGCATATCAAAACCATGTAGACGCACAAAATCAGATCGGCGTTATGTATGTAACAGGGGAAGGGGTAGAGAAAAACTACGAAAAGGCAGTCGAATGGTTCAGAAAAACAGCAGAAAAAGATGATATGAATGGACAATGGAATCTTGGAATGATGTATAGAGATGGCAAAGGAGTATCTCAGGACTATACGATAGCTCTCCAATGGTTCCAAAGAGCAGCTAATCAAGGTTGTGCAAAATCCCAGGACCAAGTGGGTATTAGTTACGAAAATGGACTTGGTGTGCCTCAGGATTACATGAGAGCAGTGAAATGGTACAGGAAAGCAGCCGAGCAGGAGCATGTCCGTGGACAATACCATCTAGGTATTATGTATAGAGATGGCAAAGGAGTAGCCCAAGACTTTGAAAAAGCCGTGGAGTGGGTTACAAAGGCAGCAAAACAAAACTACCCCAAGGCCGAAGCCGAACTTCAGGTCTTGCAAAATTGGTATACTCTAGCGGCGTTAACAGTTAAAAAAAAATAACTACTTCTGTATATCCCTGCTAATTTTTTCCATGAGGAGACATTAAACTATATTCTCCAGTGAGAGAAAAAAATTTGGCCTAGTTTCTGAAGACATTCTTTTACAATGGAACGACTATTTTGGTGGTATTGGTACCTCATTTCCATATGTTCCTGCTTCTGTCATGGTTTATTGTGCATATCAACTATCATTCATATCCACCGCTCCACTTTTCCCCTCTAGCTTTCACCCATCTTACAGGGATCACTGTGCTTGATACTTCATATCTCGTGAATAACAGGAATATTGTTTCCAGCAGAAAAAGAAAGAAAACGTGCGGAGCTTTGTTCCTTGAATGTATGATATTTTCCTAAAATTTAAAATTCGTTTTTTATGTAGAGCAGAGGATGGGTATCCAAGTACGAGATCGGCGCTTGAAAGTCCGCTTGACAATCGTTTCTCATATCGTCAAGTTATGTATTGACGTGATAGTTTTCTTGGATATAGTCAATAAATCGATAAAGAGAGATGGTGTGTGCGCGCGCGTGTGTGTGTGTGTGTGTGTATGCATACATGTGCATGTGGACAACGCCTCGTGAGAAGATTGGACCAATGTGTACATAAACATATCATAAAAGGCAAACTTTCCCGAAGCAGTTGAATTTAGCCGGACAATACAATAACCGAAAGTTCATGCCGAATCATTTAAAGCATCCATTCTACAGTCCACGTATGATTCTGAGCGCTCATCATGCGACATTCCTTAAATCATGGATAAAGGTGTCACGGAGCGTGTTTTTCAACGCCACATAACTGACTGGCGAAGTCAGGACTGAACAGAAGACAAAGCCAGATGGGAAAGATTTGCGCAGATACTTCTTGATGGATATTCAACATCCTGTCAAGTTGTAAGAACTGACTTACAATGCTGATAGCGTGTATTTAAAGTGGGACGAGTCCAGATGTCCTGCAGGCATTTCCCAAGAAGCGTAAGTTTCAGCTCAGCACGGTCTATCTTTGTTCCCGGTAGCGTGTCTAGCCACAGTGGACTTTTTTGTACGACTTCCCAAAAAGAACACTACAAGGTACCCGATTGGATGGACACGGCAAAACAAACGATCACTAATTTATTCCTCTCTTCCAGATCATCCAGTTGATTCCTACCCATTCAATTGTGAGAATGATTATCTGATAGAGGGGTTTATTTCTAATTAAAAACCAGTTTTATTTATTAAATGCATTATCTTGGCAACGTTGTACAATCAACAAGGTAGACGTTTGACCCTTATGGCTGTACTGGTTTGAAGAAATGAGCACCTTAAAACAACTGAGATTTGCCAAGCTATTTATCTTTTGACGTCATATCTGCACATAGCATTTCTGGGTAAAGATGATGCCTATTTTCGGAACTTATGAACCTCCTGTAAATGGTAAGGTTTCGGTTCATCTATATAATTTTTTTTTTTTGGAATCCATAAAAACGGCCCATTGTTTAAGTCCTTTTTTTTTCTTTTCTTTCATTGAACTTCGTACGTCTTAATTTATTCTTCTCTCAAAGTATGTCTGCCGCTGCCGCCGTCGCTACTGTTCCCCTGCAGCAGGAGTCCAAGTACAAGTCATTGTTGAAACCTGTAAAGTTTTGGCAAAAGAACAACAAGACAGGGGTTCTACCACCATCAACCCTCGAGAATGATGAAGAGCAACCTCCAAAGAAATCTGTTCAAAGCAAGACGTTCATCAGCGCACCTTCATTTGGATTCAAGAAACAGCCGCCCGTGTCCAAGGATAACTTTTACTCGAACGTTGCACTAAGGGAAGCTTCAAAGGAGGAAGTTTATAAGCTATCCACTATTGACGATGCTGGCGTGTATATGCCACCTTCACCTACGATGGATGCCAAACGAGACCACTGGGTAGACATTGATCAGGATGTCATGGCATTCCGATTACCTAGCTCCGATTGTTTGACAACTAAGTCTGGCCAGCATGACTTTTTCACTCCGTCGTCTATTGTGAATAGTCTCTCACGAACCTCGACCAAATCGATAAGCGATGACGATGTCCCTTCTCTGCTAACCGACGCATCTTAATTCGCACAGAAATTGAGTAGAGACAACTTCTCTCAAACACACATCCTCTGATTAGACCCTGTATAGTATCGCTCAACATATTCCCTGTTCTTGCGTTTTATTCATTTTCATACATCTTCATACTACTTAATGTTGTAATTACTATTAAAACCAAATTTAAACTACAACGACGTTTGACTACAGTGCTGCTTAAAGTAATCGTTTCTTCTTTCTAGTCCGTTGCTTCATTTCAAGTTCCTTCTCCAGCTCCTGTTTCCGTCGAAACTCACTTGTGTCTTCACCCTAGCAGAAATTTTTTTTTTGCATAAGATGAGAGATGAGAGCGGTCACAGCTTACTAATGGTTCTTCATCCTTTGTTTGTGCTCTATCATGTGATGGACGATGCCGATGCACAAGTAAATCTAAAGGACTTGCAGAAGACATATATTTCTGTGGCTGCGCTTCTTCCTTTTTTAATGCACCTACTCAACCCCCCCAAAAAGGTTACATAGTGTTTCTTTCTTTCTTTTTTTTTTTACCATGCTGAGTCTCCGAACGTTCTTTCTCAGTCGCTAGTTTTATCCATCGTAACCAGGAGGAATTCAAAACCGGAGAGTCATTTGTGGTCATCTGATCTTGTGAGAAGGGAGCTACACAAAACTTTTTTAAGATACTTTACCTTGATCAGTCTTTCGTCGATTTCTTGCTCCAGATCGTATGTTATATCAAAAGTGTCTTCGACTATGATATTTTTATAAATAAGAATCTGAACATATTATAAAAACCTACTTGAAGGTTGAGTTGCCTGTGATCGGGAGAATGCACGACCATTTATGCTGTAGTCCACAAAGGTATTCTGAGCGTCAATTGTCGAATTTGCTCTGTCAATGGGTATAGCTTCTGCCACAGTTAACATAGGCAATATAAAGTGCTCATAGAGTACAGCTGGTCCATCCAGACCTCGTTCTCCGTCGGTTTCCCTTTTGAGAGGGGTACACAAAAATGTCCAGCACAGTGATGCTATTTCTTTTGGATTACCACAGAGAATGGCAAACTGTCATGACTTGTCAGACTGATTTATATACCATGCAGTGGTCATGTCTACCTCATTATGAGCTGGCTCTAGACGACATTGATTCGGATCATCAAAAAATTGTTCCAAACGCTGCACAAGGTATGACACTTGCTCCATTGTCTCGATGTCAAGACGAAGTTGTTTTGCTCTACACATTATTCTACTTGAATCACCTCGTTCAAACCAGACCGTTTGAAGATCAGTGAGAAGAATGAGATACGCTGACTGTTCAAAGACGACTTTTACGTAGTAATTCTTCATTGCTCGAGACATGACGAACCACTTGACAGCGAGAAGCTTCTCATGATCACCATGAGACATTAACATAATAAGACTCTGTTTAGAAGTGATATTTGGCCAGGTGCAGTGACTGGTGTTGTAATAAGGAGAGTATCAGCAGCTCTGTTCGTGGCCCGGCAACGTTACAGTAAGCACGTCCAAAGACTGACAACATGTCAGTTTAATCTGTAATATCCGGTCCAAATAGTGGGCTATCTTCTACCTCTATGCCTCTCATCCGATACCTTCTTTTTTGTTGCTTCCGTATAATTCGTTTTAGGTACTACTCTATAAACTGGAGGAGTGGTTTGCTACCGCAAACGCACATGGAGATCCTTTCTGATCTACAATGAAACACCCTGTGGCTACATTGGGGTCATTTGTTTCTCCATCTCATTGGCTGTATCTTACAGCTGCATGTAGCTGAAAACCGTCCTTCGATAGACCCTCCCCAATAGCGCTGGACTAAGTCAATCTGAAACCAATTTATGCAATCTATTCATGCTTATATAAAAAGATTTCGAAAGAAATGCATATGGAAATGGAAAATGGAACCAAAATCTGACGCAGGTATATTATATATAAACTCTGTGCTTTGATCGATTGTAATTGATGTATTACTGTCTGTCAGATTTACAAGCAGAGTTTGAAGGGAGAAATGAAAACCTAAAGAAGTCGGTGAATGATGTGTTACGCCCTAATGACGACGTGGGTTCTCAAGGAATTCAAAGTGAAAAGCAAACTAGCAGTGAAATGCAAGCTGAGTATAACACTCGGCACGAGAACCTGAAGCATTCGTTTCAGCAGCTTTGGGAAAATATTGAGAACAAGGTTTGTAAACATTTTTCTGCCATGAACTTATGTTAAAGAATGAATCTAGGCAAGACATGCTGGTTCATCCGATTGGCATGAACAAAGTGGGGAGCAGCAACAGCAACAGCAACAGCAAGGACAACAAGCACAGCAGGAAAAGGGGGAGCAAGAAAGTGAAAATCCTGCTTTAGATAAACATCAATTACAAGCGGAAGATCCTGTCTTTGAGTTGGGATACAAGATCAACAAAAGTGAAATGGATGCTATAAAACGTGACATATCAGCCATGCATGGATTGGATGCCGAGAAATTTGAAACTGTTGCTGCCAAGATAGAAGATATGTTTGGCAATAATGCACTTACTGAACAGGGCCCAGATATGGCTTTGTACAGGCACAATCGTTAATTGGTTTATCTGAATAAAATGGATTTATACTCTCTTCAGGGATATCAAAGATCGAGAATGTGAATGATAAACAAACCTACAATGGAGATGTTCAGCGTGTATTGTTTTCTCGATGAATACTAGCCGTTATGCACGCACAATAAATCATTGCCCTTAGACAAGGAGCAACTCCACTTTCCCAAGGAGAATTTTGTTGCACCTTTCTTCAACATCTTTCGGTCATATGTTAGGTATTCACCCGTTGTTCTCACGTCAAGACGAAAAAAAAAAAAAGGATAAAGTGCGCTGTTGGTTATCTTTGAGGTGCCTTTTCCCTGAGATCTCATGGGAAAGAGGGGAGGCGTGCAAGTTCCCCATCGCGCGTTTCTTTGTTTTCTTAACAACTATCGAGCAGAATATGAGCACGATTGCGCCATCTACTTTTTGCGACAGCAACTGACAGACATCCGTAACGCAAATGAGCAAGTGAGTTTCACTACATGTTTGCAGGAGCTAGTGACTTCATAGAAAACTAACTAGTATCTTTAACTACGGAAAATGTTAGATGAGAGGATCCATCAGGAAGAACTATTGAGCATTGAATATAATGAGCTATGCAAGGCAAGCTGGATTGTATCTAAAGCTACTAACGGATAAAAGCAGGAGATGCAACAACAGAGCAAAGCCTCCAGCGCCCGCAGAGCAACGACTAGAAATTTAATTGTATGAACAAAATAAGGAGATGGAATGGCTACAAAAGGAAATCCAGCAGCTCACGAGAAGCAAAAGGGAAATGAATGAGAAAGCAGTAGCAGAAGTAAGTTCTAAACAAATGGAATGAGTACTTCGCACCAATGATATATTAGTTGACCACGTATGAAAATGAGCGTTTGAAGTAGCGACAGCGTGAAAACGATCTCCTTCGTGCTATTCGCGTTTTGAACGCATACCAATGTGGATCCAACATCTCTAATCAACAAACCAGTCGGCAGATGACTTCTATGGCCAGACCCATGACAAGTCCGAATGATCAAGGTGAGACCAAAAAAGCATTTCAGGCTTTTGATGATGTTAAAGATTTCATGTAGCACCCATTCGGGAAGTAGACGTGCTATCATTTTTTTACAAGGCGCACGACAAATAAATCGAATGCCTGAAGCATGAGATAGAAACGAAAAACAGGATGCTCTGTGAACAGACAACTCAGGCACAGCCTCAACCTCAGCGGATTAAGCATCCGGAACACGATATTGACAACATGAATCGGTTGTACCAGTCATTGATGGAGGAAATGGAAAAATATGCAATGCAGTTACAGGTGAGGCCGGTCAGCGGAGAGTCAACGACTGACACCATTATGCAGGTACAAAAAGTTCCCTCACTTTGCCGATAGACTCATGACCTTTCCCTAGGATGGGGCTGAGATTAGAGAAATCCATATGAAGTCGCAGGAAAGCACAAATGGTCATCTGAACCTCGCCACTGAACTTAATACGGTTGAGAAAGAGAAGACTATTAAAGGTAAAAAAAAAAAAAGAAATGAGTGGTGCGCAAATAAACCTCAACATAGGCATTTCATAGCACTCCAAGAAGTCAGAAAGATGCACGGTACAGTCGGAGCGCTATATCTGTATTTGAACTAAGATCATTGCGTGGCCTCTTAGCATCGAGACTCTAGAGCAGGTGCTAACTGTAGACATACAAAGTTATCAGTAGCACCAACCAAAGACCTTAACCACTAGCTATTTGACAGTATCTAAGGCTTGTGCTTGCATCAAATAAGTCAGCTTGGGGTGGATGGGTGACAGTGTTACGGTTGTGGACGCCCAATGCTGATGCGGGTGAACCCCCGCAGAGCTCGATCCCGTACTTCATCTTCATCCCTGCAGCTAAAGACTAATAATAAAAGAATAAAAAAGAATAAAAAAAGGCGGTTGGTCGGAAATCATTCTGCAGACTGTGCTCTTCGGGATCTCTTTGTGTCTCACCCGTTTCGGACTTCCCAACCTCTCCTTTTCCTCTCCATTGTCCTTGATGCAACCACAACCAAACCTATCACCTTCTGGAGACAATGGTGAAAGTTCCAAAGATCTGCCGCCGCCTAATTTACGTCACTCTACTCCTAAACTTGCCACACTTATACCTTCACCTAGCAATGCATCACCGTTAACTTCTCGTCCAATGGGTCGCGACCGATCGTTGCCACGCGATGATGTCTATATCCCTACGCCGTCCAGCAAACCGCCATCCATCCGCTCGGCTTCATCGTTTGGACGACAGTTCAACAATCATCGTTTTTTTAATGGGCAACACACGCGCCGACATTCTAACTACTCCAGCTTCAGCACCATGAGCGAAACTTCTCTTCCCTGGACAACTCGTGACATTGGATTTAATGCGATTTCAGGTAATCTAATGCGAAGGAAAACGGAAGATCCTAAGTTCATTGTTGTCTCGCTTGTAAGGTGTGCTGAATGATCCTGCTAAAAGGACTCAAGTCGCGGCAAAACCCGGCAAGGCAGATATTCCACCTGTCAGCCATGCTTATATTCCTCGAATTAAACCATCCGATTTTGAGAGTTATCTTGATCATATCGGCCCTGTGTTCGATCGTTATCAGTACAATAAACTGGGTGATGAGGAAAACACGATGTCGCCGAGCCATTCGCCGTACGGATCACTGCATAACATTCTCGACAATGTCGATGAAGCAGCCTTACCTGCCCATCAACGTCGAAGCAGCCGTAATCCCTACAGTCTTCCACAACATGTGCTCTCTTCCGAAAGTCTGACCCTGGACGTGGATGATCGGCCATCACCGCCACCACGCGAATTACCAATGCTCGAGAACGTCCCGCCCATCTTTTTCGAGCCGGAATTTTTTCTCGAAAATCCTCGCACATTCGATGCCGTATGTGAAGGTGCAGATATTATCGGCAACAGTGGCCCCAATCCACCCGTCTCAACGAATAGCATCTTGCAAGAAAAACTGTCGTATTATCTTGACACTGTTGAGGTTCATTTGATCCGGGAGATTGAGAATCGATCCTCGTCATTCTTCGAGGCCTTATCAAATCTACAGGCTTTACATCAACAGACAATAGACTGTGTTTCTCAGATTCACCAGATCCGACAAAAAATGAAACAAATTCAGGAAACAGAATGCAGAGATGGGCTGAATGTAATTCGATTGCAGGTCCGACGACGTAATCTTGAAAAGCTTTACGATACAATCAAAACTGTAAAGGAGATTCGATCCGTACAACCCACGATCCAGGTTTTGTTGGGACAAGGAGACTATTTCGCCGCGTTAGATCTGATTGGCGAAACACGGGAGGCACTCGAAGGATCGACAGCGTCGGTCGATTTGAAAGCAATTCGCGCACTTGTGAATTTCTCTACCCAGCTGGATGAGATGCAAAAAACGGTAGCTGTCATGATGCAACACGATTTTTTGAGCATCTTTTTGTCGGATTTAAGTTATTGGCAGGAAACCGTCGATCTTAACGCGACTAAGGAAAGTCTCATCACCGAAAAAGCCGATACATCTGCCGAAAAAGAATGGGTGGTTGATCTAGACAAAGAAAGCGAGCTTCGAGAACGACTTCGGCCTAGTACACTTGGATTGTTGCGCACTGAAATGATTATTACCACGCTGGAAGGCTACAAAGAGCGGCTGTTGGTAGAGGTGAAAGACATTGTGCGGAAGGTAAGTTACCAGAGATTTCCCGTGCATTACTTACGATGGTCATATCTAGCATTATCCAGCCATGGACAATACAGACGCTGGGTAAAGTGCAATTTCTGAGTAGCAAAAACTTAACTTGGATACACACATACCTGTTATGTAGACAAAACAATCTCTCTAAGCAGCTAAAGTCGATGCCGTTTGATTCCTTCTTCCAAATGCTTCTCAACCTTTTCGCAACATTGATCGAGACCATTCGACGGGCATCTGTGTACGACCGACTGATAGTGCAACTTATCGATGACTGTGCTGATCAGCTCTCGGATCAAAAATCGCTAGACGAGCTTCGTGCTACGGTAAAAAAGGAATCGGCTGACATCGTATTTGCTGCGGCTGACTTGGCTCATGTGCGATGTGGTAAACTAATTGGGTACCGAAGCGACCAAAATGCCATACTGAATCCAACGGATTTCTATCGTTTATCGCGTGTTATGCGAATGTTTATTCAGCAATGCGAAACGTACTGTGGCCGGACGTGCTTTGGATTGCGCGGTACGGTGTTGTCACAGGTATCTTTATCTTGCGCATAAGTAAAGGACAGAAGTTCATTGTTCTCTGTAGCAAAAAGCGTTTGTCAATCATTTCCATATGGAAAGAGTGAAGCAAGAAGCTCAACTGATTGAGAATGAACAATGGGTTTCGAGCGAAGTTCCGCCTGATTTCCAAGAGATTGTGGACCGAATCATCGATGGAGGAATCTCGTCCTTTGCAGAAGCACAAAGCGAGGAAAGGAAGAGCGGTGAACGAACGAGGTCCTTGGTTGTGAATGGATCAAGTTATTTTGTGGTGGGCTGCAGTCTTTTGATTCTTAAGATGTTTGAAGAGTACCTTCGATGCATTTTGAATCTGGAGGGGATGACTACGGATATCATGCAGAAGTTGGTCGAACTCCTCAAGGTAGGCTACTACTGGTTGCGATTGCCCTGTACTGATGATATTAGTTGTTCAATTCACGCGTATGTCAAGTCATTCTAGGTGCAGGTGCCCTGCGCTCAGCAGGTTTGAGGAACATCTCGGCAAAACACCTTGGTAAGTAACTCTTCACAACAAAAGAGACAGAGACTAAAGCTTGTACATATGTATGTAGCATTGGCGTCACAATCGCTTGGGATTATGATAGGATTAATCCCTGCGCTTAAGGAATGTGTTCGCCGGCGTATGCCTGCTAAACATGCTGTACTACTCGTTGAGTTTGATCGCATTGTGGACGACTACAACAACCATCAACTTGAGATCCATGCGAAACTGGTAGCGATTATGAATGAGCGGTTCTCTATCCATCTCAAGGCGATGCAGGTAAAGCGAACAGGGAAAGAAAATATGGATGGATCCCATGTTTAACCGATGGCATGGTGCAGGACATGACTTGGGAAGATGAAGACGATTCGCGTAAACCTGCCAATATTTACATGGAAACACTTGTCAGAGAAACCATGACACTCCATAAAGTGCTTAACAAATATCTGCCGCAGCGAGACCTACAGGTGAGAGATAGAATTTGCTGGAAACCCACGCGTTAAATCCATTGTAGTTTATCATGAGCCAAGTATTTGATTCGTTTACTACCCAACTCTCACGGGAAGTGGTACGGCTGCCGATTCGCACGGAACGGGCGAAAGCACGACTCGTCAAGGATGCCGCCTATTTTACCCGTCGACTAGCAACACTCGAGGGCATTAATCCTCCTTCTGATACGGTGCTTGATGCCGCAAGATCCATATCCATATCCTCCGTATGATCATACCATTACTACTCATTGTAACCAAAATATTCTAAAGACACTCATTTCGCGCACTCCTTTTTCTTTTTCAAAATATTTTTATTACGCATCGCAATGCTTTAGAAATAAACATAAAAAAAAAACCACTAGAACAGGGTACATAAACCACTAACCTGGCGATACCTATAAAAGTCAAAGATTAATTCACTGTGCTTATGTGTGTATCAAATTCACAATGATGGATATGGTATCACTTAATCAGCAAGTCCAATTAAATCCTAGAAACCGTGGAAAGATAAACGTTCCAGTTACAGATATCCAATGGAGAGGTCTTTTCTGACGTTTCCGTCATAATCCAACCCTCTATTATCATCCGCAACCTTCCCATATATCCCCACCTCCCCTACGGTGAGACTACTATCTTTGACACTCTCCAGAGAACCCAGAGAGGTTAAGACAATAGCCCCGGTGTTGAGAAGATGTAGGTCACATATCATAGAATGGATATAACTAAAGTTTCATCACGAAATAATACCCATAATCCATGCATTATGAGAAAAATGAAATAACAACATACCTTAAATAAGGGAACTCAAAAAAGAAAAACAAACTTCTCGTTGAAAAGACGCGGGTGGTTAAATAGAAATTTTTTTCGCCAGGACAGTGACTTGGAAAATTGCATTTCCGACTTTGGATTTCCGACAACAGAAGTCCCTTTGGCGGCAACACTGCGATATCGCGTGTCTGCGATCGATTGCACTATGGTACTGTATGAGGCTGATGTCAGCTGGTCAAAACTTGGAGAGTTCCGGTAATAATAAATCTAACCAACATCCCACTAAGAGTGCAGTTGAAGAATTAGTGATAAACTGATCTGGGGATATGAGCCCCAAAGAGCTGACAAGTCCAAGCAGCCATCGTAACCCTGTGCAGTCCAACCTGAAGACATTCAGGGCATGTCTTAGTAATGACGTAAACGCGAAAAAAAAAAAACTTACTGGAAGATATACCAATATGGTAACACCAACGCGTAATCAGGACTTTAGAAAAATTAGCCGCGACAAATACATTGTTCGGCTCGATAGATGCGAAGGAGGCTGGGCTGCTATGTATCTGCTCCGGAAAAATTTAAAGCTAATCGTTCTGTTGTATTGCGTTGTCACGACGGGATAAATGTATCAAGAAAAGAACACAAAAAATATGGTGAGACACTTATTTATTATTCTGGGAAAGGATTGCTGTCTTACAAACTGCCTCTAAATTATCTATAACGAGTGCTTACCGTAGCAAAGCGAAGGTAAAAAGCACTTCCCGCAATGAGCGCGCGCGTGGCTGCACACCCTGTCACTGTATCTTCTTCAAGGATCATCCTCAGAGAATCTTTATTATATATATATATATATATTCTTTTTTTGCGCGTTCATGTTACATTTTACACAAAGCTACATATCTCATTTCTTATTTCTCACAAAAAAAAACGCGCGAGCTACTGCACCAGAGCGAAGCGAAGGTCGCAGCTTGTTAAATCTGAAAATAAAGCGTGGCTTGGAGGGCCAAAACCACATCCTCGGACTCCGTTCCGGCAACTGGTTGTATGAATCGTTCCGCAAAGCATTTTAGTCCAACTGCGCAAAAGACATTTATGATTGCCGCCAACAAATGTTCAAAATATATTTTATTATTATATGGCCAGTAAGCGCTTCGCTATTTAAGCATGTCCGCTTTAGCCTGGTCTCACTGTGAAGGTAGGAAAAAAAACCCTTAATAGCGTAAGGGAAAAAAGGAAAGGGGAGAATGTTGAAGTACTAAGAGTAATATCGAAAAGAAGAAGATTGGGGGTTAAAGCGTGGATGGAGAAAGGGAAGGGGAGTCGGATATGTGTGAGGGGAGGGGAGGACCATTCTGGCCAGTGTGTGTAGCGTGTGGTGGGGATAGCAGCCATTGTAGAAAGTCAGTTCGCGGAGTAGGTGGTATGGGTTGGTCTTCGGAGCAACTAGCAATATCGTGTGCCAGGTGGTCTATTGTGCGAAGGAGATCACAGAGGGTTGGCCAGGTGGACTGCCAGTAAGTGCGTTGGCGTGCTTGTCGAGATGGGGTTCTCGGTAGCTGGTTGAGGACGTGGGAGATCGGGTCCAAGATTACCAGAGGGACTTGAAGGCGTCGGTGTGCGTTTAAACAGCTTATGGCATGGCCGCGGCTGAGGTTGTGGACCGCCAACAAATAGGAAAAACACAGTAAATACGAAATTGATGCAGTCACTTCGCATCAAAGCTGTCATCCGGTTTTTTTATTCTTACTTTCTCTTTTCAATTGCGCCCTTTTATTCGTCATGTCTTCACGTAAAAAGCGACCCCGCGCCACATCTTTAGGCAATAAAAATGCATCAGAGCCCTCTCCAGCAGAATCTTCTGCCGCTGGACAGAGTAAGTCCTCAGGATAAGATACATGCACAAACTGATACTCTACTGCTACGGAAATAGATATTGAGCGGAAGGAAGCCAATGATGATGACGATGATGACTTCCAGCCTGTAGTTCTCGTTAAAAAGAGACAAAAGCAGAAGCAGCGTTTAGATACAATCGATGTCAACTGGAAATATCTAATTTAAACTGCTACAGAGACCACCAGTCAATCTAGCACTTCTAAACCTCCTCACGAGCCTGAGATTCCCACAGTGTCAACAGCGGTGCCATCATGTAAATATGATAAAAAAATATTTTGTTTCATTTTCTCACGCATTTCTAGCCTCTTCCACGGGTGCGAAGTCAAAAAAGGAAAAGAAAATTGAACTGGCCAATAAAAAACGTGATGCAAAGCATACTGCCAAGCACGAGGCTCGGAAGCAAGCAAATGAAGGGAAAGAAGTGTATTGTAGTACCTGTAAAGAAGCAGGACACAGCCGCAACTCAAGCAAAGAATGTAAGCTATACCAGCCACGCCGTAAAGCCATGTGCGACTTGAAGCGCACCAGTATAATTAAGTCGTCATTGCAAAACACTTGCAAGAGCTCAGAGTTCGTAACATGTGTCCGTCAAGCTGTAAAACATGTCAGGGATATTTCTTATGCCGGATGCCTATTTGCAAACTATTATATTGCACAATTGTTAAACCAAAATAAGCAGCTTCCTATTATCTCGCATGATTTGTGTTACGCTCTTTTCGCAATCGTGGCCGGAAAAGGCAGCAAGGCGACGGACGACATTAAGACTGCGTTCCAGGAGTTCCAGCGTGACGTGGAAAGCTTTGATCCTGCTCATTTTGCTTCCTGTGGCTATATGACACTGATAGCAGATACGGCTAAACAGTATGAAGAATGCATACGGAATCACGTTGTAGCTAATTTCGAAAGCAAAACCATCCAATACCTTCTGATCCTCTTCTCCGACCAAAATGATACGGCTTACCTTGGCAAGACAACGGTGGCTGAACGTAAGGCCTTGGCCCAGTATGCCTACAATAAGGCTGCGAAAAACACGTCCGAAGAAATTAAGTGGCCAACCTCTGTGCCTCACTGAAAGGAACGTGAAAAGTCGATCCAAGACTTGGTCAACTCACTTCCACTTGGGCCGCGACCCATAACTGAAACGGAGCCGAATGCATACCCAGAAAAGTATATTCCGTGGATGTACATTATATTGCAGAGAATGGAGAAAAAGGTGTTTACCCAAGAAGAAACTCCGCAGAAATACGTGAGTACCGCGTTTGTTCGACGTAACGTGGTAGAGGTAATATTACCTGATATATTTGCCCACATTAGCATTAACATTATATTCAGTTGGTTGATACGAATGATTTATCCAAGAAACTTCTATCAAGTTTAACTCATTCAGTAAGATCTGCTATACTTCAGCGACAAGAGGTGGAGTTACCCAAAAAGTTCAAGCAAAATCTTCCAGACAAAGAATGGAAAGCGATTCAAAACTTTGTTCAAGACACTATCTCTGCAATTAAAAGTGACAATTTTCGTCCACTCAAGTATACAGATCCGCGCGGATGTCGCCGATTCTCGCTGTTACCTGTATACAGCTTTCAGTGTCGACATATAACAATCGATTTTTAAGCTTTGGGAAAGTTGCTGACGGCTGCAGACATAGCGCATGAGAAAACGGTACCAACCGCATCGGATGCAAGGAAATCTATTTCGATTTGTTTGAAATGAGGAAGACAGGATATACAACAATTGAAAGTCTAGAAACAGAAAAATCAGTATTCTGGTGCGTATGTGTAAGGAATATTTTCAGGTTTGATCAACTATTCCTTTTAAGGACAAAATCAGGACAGACGGCGTGGATGTTGAGTTTTTCTTCAAACGTCCAAAACGCAAAGCATCGGATAAACTGCTGACTGCCCAACATTTGAAAAACATGGCAGAAGACGCTGTTATCTGGGGAGTAGACCCTGGAACGACGGATACGTTTGTCGCTGTAGATGGGTGTGGCGAGGGTAGGCACCGAATACGAAAAACAAGCACAGTAGAGTATTACGACATTTGCGGCTACAACTACGCAACTCGGAAGCGCAATGAATACACAAAGGCTGATATAGAGACAAAAAAAATCATCGATAAAATCCCCAGCATCAAGTCGGCTGATCTTGCCAACATCGTTGCATCTACTAGATATCGATTTCAGCATTATCAGCAAATTACAAGTTTCTATGATATGGATAACAGGTAAGAGATCACTTTATACTTTTAATAACAAGTTCATTAGATTTAGCAAGCTGAAATTGAAAACTTATATCCAAAAGCAAAAAGGAGTGACAGAGATCGCGAAGCGTCTTCTTACTGGTAGTAAGAAATATTCATCTGGGGCCATCAAACACAAGGAGCCACTCAAAAAGTCAAAAAAGAAAGAAAAATGGAGACAAAAGAATAGTGCAGATGAAGAAGGAGAGGCGGAACGCCCTACGATTATCGCGTTCGGTAGCGGAGGCTTATCATCCTCAATGCGTGGAAAACTTCCGGCTTCGGCACGGACTGTGAGGAACCGTCTTTACGAACTCTGCAAGCAACGGAAGGTATATCTGACAACAAAAGGATGATATTTTTCTCATCAAGGTGCACTTAACTCAGGTTCCCGCAAGAGTTATCATGACAGACGAGTACCTCACGTCTCAGATATGTCCCATTTGCCAAAAGCGAGAGTTAAAAAAACAGAACGAACGACCAGATTCCCAAGGTCATTCAGGTGCATCACTACATGCCGTTTTAAGATGTAATTGTTGCGCAACGACTTGGAATCGAGACGTTCTCGGCGCCAAAAACATATTGGCAATCTTTAAATACATGGCAGCAAACAGCAATACTCGGCCCCCGCCTTTCCAACGGCCCGGGATCATTCATACATGTCCGGAAACGAAAGTGCCGGTCGTTCAGTAACAGGGAAACTTGTTAAAATAAAATTTACTTTGAACTGAAAACGCGCTATTGCTATGCCACTACGACCTCGGAAACAACCCTCTGTTTCCAGGCTCACCTGCGCTGTCTGTACCAATTGTCGTATTACGTAGATCTAACACCTTACATCTCAACAACCTATCCGCTGGAGAGCCTCGCTCAATGAGTCAGGCGATCTTACAGGCGACGCTCGTGGTTGATCTTATCCCATCTACTTCGCCAACACAATGAGCTCTGCAGGCCAGAAGATTGAATATTGTAACACGTTAAAACGCACAAACTATAAAGAAATTGGCTGGTAAACAGCCAATACTAGTGTTGTTTTGTATAGAAAGCTTTCTACCGCTGATAGATACTAAGATACCAATGCATGCCTAACGATGAAATAGATTTTCAGAAAGCTGGGCTGTTAATATCACTGAATGGCAAAGTATAATCGAGTTCCGGTACCCTTTACAATGCAGAAATCGTAGAGATTGAGGGATGGTAGGAAAATTGCGGTACCCCCATTGCGGTACCCCCTAGTCACATTGCGGTACCCGTAGTCACATTGCGGTACCCGTAGTCACATTATAGAAAATAGTCCGGAAGTCCGGTAGTGCGGCAGGAAATAAAGGATTTATAGTCACATACTTCTCGTTCCTGACACAACCTCGAAGTTAAATCACTAGCTGAATCCTACAATGCAATTTGAACAAAGCATCTCCTCCATTCAATTCGAAAAGCGAACTTCTTTTCCTTCTTTTCCAAGTGGCGACTCTGCCTTTGAGGTTCCAGTACCTATGGATGGCAG
>JNEV01001407.1:0-32673 GCA_000697495.1 Saksenaea oblongispora B3353 | reverse complement strand
GTGTCCATACTGTTATCAAACGGTCAGTCACCCAACCAAGAAGAAAGACGGTCGTAGAGTGAAAAATTACGGTACGGTAATTTGCACAAATACTGAATGCATCAGCGTCAGAATGGGATACAGTTCCCGTGGCCGAGACAAAAACGCTGCTCTAAATATCGCACTCGCTGGGGCAAGTGCCCTTTTTTCAAAAACCCGTGAACCATTTCCGGTTTTTTCATCAAGAAAAGCCAGCGCTTACATGCTGGATAAAGAGTTATTACATTCGCTTACACCCATCCCGGAGGAGTGCGGTGTAGGTGCCCACGCTTAGCAGTGGGATACCTTTGGGTAAGTAAAATACAATGCCCATTCACCTCATTTACTAACCGCGCATGTGCATTTTACGCTACCCAAATGAATTTTTGTGTCTGGGCCAAGTTTCATGTAAGTAAAAAGGAATATCTTTCGATAATTCATGTATATTTAATTTTTTCCTCAGCGCAAACTTGACTGCTCTTTCGACGCAAAAATTCATTTAATGTAGCGCAAAATAGCATGCAAAAAACAGTAATTAAAAGACATGGGCAGATACAAAAAGAAAAAGTGAAACAAAGAATAGTGACTTGGATGTTCAAGATTATCTTTGTATGATTAACATAAAGCATCGGTGCCCAATAGCTTGATGTAGTATCAGACTATAGCCGCGAATCTCATTTCTGTGAAATTCCATTAGAACAACCATGTAACTCTAACCAATGTCATAAAAGATAAATATACGCACATCAATATTCTCGTAGGGTAGTTAAATTGAAGCTTTTGGATAAAGCAGTAAGATGCCTACATTGAGTGTATTGTAGTACAACCATTGAATAGCCATTTGCTACCTTGGCTCAAATACAGGGATGCAGTAACTATAAACAATGGCTTTCCGAAGTGCATATCAGGAAACTGAAGTCAATTTTCCCGCTGCATAATGATAGCTTTATGTGTATCGGTTTCTCACGATATGGGTGGTGGCACACTCCGCACCATTTCGGGCCGGGATTTTACTGTTTGTTGAGCAACCCCCCCTAAGTCACCAGTCCCTGAGCTTCGATCGTACGAGAATCCCATGGCAGGCTATGCGACATTCGCTTCAACGCGGATATTCTCAACCTCCAAAACCTTTATACGATCCCCAACATACCTGAATCTACGCCGATCGTACTTGCTCTCACCACACATAGCCACCAGACGATCGTTCTCCACCTCGATCTTAAGACAGCGTGATAAACCCAAAAAACCGTTTCTTTCAAGCTATGACGCAAAAGCAGTTGAAGAGGGCTGGTATGAATGGTGGGAAAGTCAAGGATTTTTCAGACCTGCCAGCACAACAACCAGGGGTGAGGATAAGACGCCACAATATACCATGATCACCCCGCCTCCGAATGTAACGGGATCACTGCACATTGGCCATGCTTTGACATTCAGCGTGGAAGATGCCATGGCACGTTGGCGTCGGATGCATGGCTACAGCGTACAATGGATCCCAGGCACCGATCACGCCGGCATTGGTACTCAGTCTGTCGTGGAAAAAATGCTGATGCGAGAGAAGCAGGTCACGCGTCATGAACTTGGTCGCGAAGCGTTTGTGAAGGAAGTCTGGGCATGGCGGAAAAAATATGGTGATAGGATTTTGAATCAGATGCGACGCATGGGCGCATCAGTGGATTGGGACAATATGTTTTTCACCATGGATTCTCCTCGTTATGGAGCAGTGCAGAATGCATTTATGCGACTCTTTCGGGATGGACTTATCTACCGTAACACAAGACTGGTAAACTGGTGCTGTGCCTTAGAAACAGTAATCTCAGACATAGAGGTACAGAAGAGTAATATTGTTTACTACATCTACTAAGCATCATCTAGGTTGACTACAAAGAAATCGAAGGTCAAACTTTTCTGGGCCTACCGGGCAGATCGGATAAGTAAGCTATTATCTTCCGGGATGGAAAATGCCAATGATTTGACGTGCATTTAGAGTTGAATTTGGTGTTCTGCATCGTTTCCGTTATCCAATCGTCGATGCAGACCCCCACGGGATTCAGTATCTGACTGTGTCGACGACGCGTATTGAGACAATGCTGGGTGATTGTGCAGTTGCAGTTCATCCGGAGGATGAACGGTACAAGGTATGGTTTCTATCTTTGTATTAGTCATTGTTACTCAGGCATCCTTCTTTCTTTTATTCTATTTTTGCCAGAGTCTACATGGAAAATTTGTGTATCATCCCATTTTGAAAAAGGAGTTACCAATCATTTGCGACGAGCAGCTAGTAGATATGGAATTCGGCACCGGTGTTGTAAAAGTACGTCGATTGGTGTGACCGCTCAGAACCCTAACTTTCGTAGATTACCCCGGCTCATGATCCAAACGACTATGCTTGTGCCCGAAGAAATGGGCTGCCCGTTATTAGCATGTTTGACAAGTTGGGAAAATTAAACAAAAACTGTGGCGTAGTCGAATTGATAGTAAGTTTCTTTTTTCGCATGGTATCTCTGACCTTCAAATTTATCAGGGGCAAGATCGGTTTGATGCACGTTCGGTTGTCATTGATATGTTGGACAAAGCGGGGTCCTATGATGGCAAGGACACAAAACACTCGATGCGTGTTGCTATTTGCTCCCGGTCTGGTGATGTGATCGAACCAATGTTACAACCGCAATGGTATGTGTTGGATTTTGAGATGTCATCTGATGTATTCATAGGTATGTGGATTGCCAAAAATTAGCTCAAGTGTCCAGACGTCAAGTGCAAGATGGTACAATGACGATACACCCTGAGCATCACGTGCAGGATTGGTATCGCTGGTTAGGTAAAGTACCATACTACTTAGAATCGGTAGTTTCTAACGTCAATGAGTAGATAATATTCAGGATTGGTGCATTTCGAGACAATTGTGGTGGGGACATGAGATCCCAGCTTATCAGGTCAAAGTTAAAGGACAGAACTCGGATCAAGGTTACATTGCTGCGGTAGACGTTGGGTAAATTCTAACCATATATCCTAGAGCGCTGGATCGTTGCAACTAATGAGACTGAAGCACATCAAGAGGCACAGACGCTGCTAGAGAAAGAGGGGTTATCCAGAACTACGTCATATGAATTGATCAAGGCAAACAAATTGTTTATTTGATCCCTGCCATGCTTACCAGCCGAATTTAATATAGGATGAAGATGTCCTAGACACGTGGTTTTCCTCCGCGCTTTTACCCCTCTCTGCTTTGGGATGGAAGGGTTGCCCGAATGAGCCCATTCCAGTAAGTACCATGATCACTCTCTCAAGAATAGTACGGCTAAACGACGCTGTCTTTTTGAAGGCACGGTATCCTCTACAGGTCATGGAAACCGGCTTTGACATATTGTTTTTCTGGGTCGCACGAATGGCCATGCTTTCCAACTATTTTACAGACTCTGCTCCGTTTAAAGATATCTATCTGCATGCCATGGTAAATAAAAATTTGCACAGGAGTAGTTATGTTAACAGGTACCAGGTCCGTGATGTTCAAGGACGCAAGATGTCCAAGTCCTTAGGTAATGTCATCGATCCTTTACATGTCATAGAGGGCGTTTCGCTGGATACCATGAAGCAGAACTTACTAAGCGGCAATTTGCCACTTAGCGAAGTTAAAAGGTAGCATATCACGCCGGATTTCATTAATCTTCCATCTATTTACTCACCAAATCTCGTAGGAGCACGTGTAATCTAGAAAAGGAATATCCAAACGGAATCCCATTATGTGGTACAGATTCGCTACGATTTGCCTTGGTAGCCTATACGCAACAGGTAACCGAAGATGAGAGAAGAGTCTTGTGGTTTGATTATTTTTTGCAGTCGCGCCAGATCAACCTGGACATGTCAAATGTGATCCAAACAACCCATTTCTGCAATAAGCTTTGGAACCTCTTCAAATTTGGTCTTGGCCGACTGGACAACTTCCGCAGTGACGGGGCTCTTCTTCCAAATGTATCTAATCTGTCGCTGGCAAACAGATACATTTTATCACGCATGGCAGACACAGTAATTAAATGTCATAACGGTTTCGAAAATTTCCGATTATTTGAAGCCACGGATGCGTTGCGTAGATTTATTGTAGAAGATGTGTGTGATGTCTATGTTGAATTTTCAAAGGCGATGCTGAATAAGACCGATACGCAGGAGAACGATCAGGTAATTTTTTTTTAGATTGCTGGATAAACTAACTCTTCTCAGAAAGCAACGCTGCAAATTCTACATGCGTGCATGGACATCTCATTGCGGTTGACACACCCAATTATGCCATTTGTAACGGAGGTACAAGAGTGCTGACACGTTTATGTGTTCTAAAAAAAGCTATAGGAACTATGGCAGCATCTGAAGGATAAAACATCCCCAGATAATACCCAAAGGCCAGAGTCATTGATGCTGGAAAGCTATCCCAGCGTCGACACTTTTGCGAAATTACGCGATGAGCGAATCGAGGATCACTTCAAGGTAGGCCAGGCGCACCTTCTTAATTAGTGCCTCTCATTATGGTTCATATCCAAAGACTGTTCTTTCGATCATTCATGCCTCAAGATCCCTACGCCAAAGTCACCAGATCAGTGTGGGTAAAGACTTACCATTCAGTATCTGGTGTGATAGTGCAGAATTGCTTGATGCACAAGGACCTCTGCAGCTCTATAAGAACGAAATTAAAAATTTTGTAAAGGCATCTGAACTGCACATCGTGGATGCCAAGGTAAGATGCTTCAAAGAGAAACGATATCTGACTGCGCCACTACAGACAAGTGACGCGTCCTTGGAAGGATGGACGGTAAAAGCAATTGACAGCAAACTAAAGGTTCTGGTGCCGACGAGTCAGGTTGTACGAGCGCAGTTGGAACGTGCGGCGGCCAAGGGCGGTGATCTGAAAACGATCGTCGATGAAAAGAAAGCACGCCTTAGCAAGAAGCTGCACAAGGTGAGACAAGATCTGGAAAAAATGACGGCAAAAATGAATAAAGAAGGCTACGCCGACATGGTCCCTGAAACAGTCAAAGAAAGGAACAGGTAAATTTAAGGGTTATACACCAATTAAATTGATCCTCCCTTATAGACAACGTTTGAGAATGCTCGAAACAGAGCAGGTTACATTAGAAAATGATCTCAAACATTTGAGTTTTATAGAAAATCAACAATAATAAAGGTATCATCATAGATCACGCTATTCAGAAAAGCATGGAATCTCTTGAACGTTTCGGCGCACAATCCGCTACATAGCTCAGTCATGTGTAACATAAATCAAGTTTCTTGAAGCTCGGAAGGATATGACCCATTTCCGCCGCCATAATTGGCGAAAAGGAGCGGAGCGGCTTCGTCACGTGCAATTATGAGTCTTTCCTTTGCTACATATTGACTTTTTTGTCCAAAATGGCCCCGATGGCCGGGTGAAGCGCCGTAGGCAAGTGTAACGTATGATTTGCTGCTGATATTGAAAAATGGATGATCCGGCGGAGCGCACCTGCTTGCTACATTTTTCATTGGGCCGGAATAATTTTGACCTTGGGAACCCTAAGGGGGAAATCTAGTATTGTGTACTGCGGACCAAATGTATAAAAGGATCGTACCCCAACTCAACAAAAAAGGTTATTACCTTACTTCTTCCTTTTACTATCTGCATTAATCACCGATGACCAGTGGATCTGCGCGGTCATCGACGACGGGCCAGACCTTGAATGGTCAGCACAAATTACAGCAGATTGTTTCTCATGATGAGAAGGTGTCGAGTTTGATCAAGGAAGAGTTACCACCAAATCAACTAGAAAAAACGGAATCGAAAGACGAAAAGGATAAGAAAAAGAAGAAAAAGAAAGAGAAACAGCCATCAGTAGCGTTGCACAGATTGTTTCGATTCGCGACCCCTTTGGATGCATTGATGATTGTCGTTGCTGTAATCTGTTCCGCAGGCATTGGTGCTATGCAACCTGTGACAATTATCATTTTTGGAAGCTTTCTGGGACAAGTTGGTGAAGATGCTGCTAAGGGCATGATCCAAATCGATACCGTTATGCCATTGATCTTGACAATGGTGTACATGGGCACAGCCGTTCTTGTGGCTGCTTACTGTGCTCATTGCTTTTGGGTTTACACTGGCGAAAATCAGACAAGGCGGATTCGACAAAAATACGTTCATGCAATTCTTCGACAAGACATGGGCTGGTTTGACAAGGCCGAAGAAGGATCTCTCACAACGCGTCTGGCTACGGATACCCAACTGATCCAGGACGGTATCTCTGAAAAGTTTGGTCTATTTATCACTTCCATTGCTCAGTTCGTCGCGGGCTTCGTTGTTGCTTTTGTTAAAGGCTGGCGTTTGGCTGTTATTATTCTGGCAACAATGCCCGTGATGGCAGGCGTCGGTGGCATGATGGGTTTCTTTATCACCAAGTACACAACTAAAACGCAAGACTCCTATGCTGATGCAGGAGCTGTGGCCGAACAGGTATTCTCTGGCATTCGAACGGTCTACTCTTTCTCTCTGCAAGAGCGCTTTTCGCACCTGTACAATCTTCAGCTGAAGAAAGCCAAGGCTACCGGTGTCAAACGTGGAATGATCATTGGCTTTGGTATTGGTGGCTTCATGCTGATCCTCTTTTGCACCTATGGTCTTGCCTTCTGGTACGGATCCCAATTGGTCATGAAGCAACAGCTCGATGGTGGAACGGTGCTTATCGTTTTCTTCTCCATGATTATGGGTGCTATTTCGTTGTTGCAACTCCCACCAAACCTTTCGGCAGTGTCAAGTGCTGCAGGTGCAGCGTACAAAGTCTTCGCCACCATTGACCGAGTTCCGGAGATCGACCCGGATTCCAAAGATGGACTGATCCCAGAAAAGGTGATTGGTGAGATTGAATTCCGCAATGTCCAATTCAAGTACCCTACCCGACCGGATATCACTGTGCTCAAGAATCTCAATCTGAAAGTGAAGCCAGGCATGACTGTCGCCTTTGTTGGTCCTTCTGGATCGGGTAAATCCACTAGTGTTCAGCTACTTCAGCGTTTCTATGATCCGCTCCAAGGTCAAGTCTTCCTCGATGGTCACGATCTCCGGGATGTTAATGTGGCCTGGCTTCGTAGTAAGATCGGTGTGGTCAGTCAAGAACCGGTGCTTTTCAACATGACTATTCGTCAAAATTTGCTCATGGGTATTACCGATCGCGAAGTGTCCCAAGACGAAGTCATAGAAGCATGTAAAAAAGCAAACTGCCATATGTTTATCTCTCAGTTGCCACGGGGTTATGATACGCTTGTTGGTGAACATGGCGGCATGCTTTCTGGTGGTCAGAAGCAACGTGTGGCAATTGCTCGAGCAATCTTGAAAAATCCTTCTATTCTTCTGTTGGACGAGGTACGAAACCATTCGTTTTCTATGTTTACGAAACTAACCAATCTTTTCTCTTTTAGGCTACATCTGCTCTCGATACTCAATCTGAACGTCTGGTCCAAAAGGCCTTGGATGCTGCCTCAGCAAACCGTACAACCATTGTTATTGCCCATCGTCTATCTACCATTCGCAATGCAGATCTTATTGTCGTAATGGAACAAGGAGATCTGATCGAGCAAGGCACACACAACGAACTACTGGAGCTGGACGGTGTTTATGCCGGACTCGTTAAAAAACAACAAATCGCTACGGAGAAAGTTGGCCATGTTGCTCAAGAAATTGACGACGACGATCTGTTAGCGAACGAAACAGCCGAACTGGAGAAAAACATCGAAATTGTCACGGAGAAGGAAGCATCGCTTGACTTAACCCGTGTTCATACCCAGACTTCTGTTGTTGATGCTTATGAATTGAAGCTTCGCAAGGAAAAAGAAGACAAGAAACTGGCAAAGAAACAGAGTGCTCCAGTGAGAAGAGTTTTGGGAATGATGCGTTCCGAATGGCCATTGTTGGCAACCGGCTGCGTTGGTGCTATGATTGCTGGTATCGTTTTCCCTGTGTTTGCTCTCATCTTTGCTCGTGTGATTACTATACTTACTGTGAGAGACAAGAACTCTGATCCTAGCCTTATTGCACCTGGACCAATGGAGGGCGCCAACTTGTACGCCTTTGCATTTGTTCTGATCGGCATCGGCTCCTTCATCGGCTTTGCTATGCAGACCTGTTCATTTGAGATTGCTGGCGAACGGTTCACTGAACGCTTACGAGGCCTTGTATTCCGCGTGTACATGAAGCAAGAAGTTGGCTACTTTGACGATGAAGACCACAACCTTGGCGCTTTGACCTCCAAGCTGGCCATTGATGCTAAAAACGTGAATGAAATGGTGACTAAAACCTGGGGTGATGTTACACAAATCGTTGTAACTGCAATCACTGGTAAGAATAAGAAAGAGAAGAATGTTCAGTTACTAAACGCCCGTAAATAGGTCTAGTGATTGCTTTTGTTCACAGCTGGGCCCTAACTCTTATTATCCTTTGCATGGCTCCATTTATCATTGTCTCTACGGCATACGAAAGCAAAATTCATCGTGGTTTCGAAGACAAGACCAAGAAGGCCAACGAACAAAGCGGCGAAGTGGCAGGGGAAGCCATCAAAGAAATCCGTACTGTTGCTGCTTTAAACAAGCAAAATCATTTCGAAAAGAAGTATGCAAAAGCAACAGAGAGACCACACAAACTTGCACAGCGAAAGGCCCTTACAGCTTCGATTGGTTACGCACTTCAGCAGGGTATTACACTATACACCAATGCCGTTGCCTTCTACGCCGGTATTCGTCTTATCGGCATTCATATGATTCAGTTTGATCAGATGTTTACCACGATGATGGCCATCATGATTACAGCTCAAGGTGTTGGTCGTGCCAGTGTATTCACATCGACGTTTGCCAAGGCCAAATTCTCAGCCATTGCCATTTTTGACCTCCTGGATCGCGTACCCGAGATTGACCCTGATCTGGAGGGAATTGAGCCAACTAGTGACAAAATCCGCGGTGATCTTGACTTTGACGGAGTCTCTTTCCGTTATCCAGCACGACCAGATGTTCCTATCTTCAATGGTGAATTCCATCTGAAAGGCAAGGCAGGCAAAACCATTGCTTTGGTTGGTCCTTCTGGCTGTGGTAAATCTACAACCATTGGTATGCTCCAGCGTTGGTATGATCCTTCCAGTGGTTCCGTTCGTTTGGATGACCATAACGTCAACTCCTTTACGCTGGGCAATTTACGTAGTCATATGGCTCTCGTTGGTCAGGAGCCTGTCCTGTTCGATATGTCTATCGGTGATAACATCCGCTTCGGTGTGGATGACGCCAAGCAGGTGACTCAACAAGAAGTCGAAGAAGCCTGCAAAGCTGCAAACATTCATAAGTTCATTATGGGCCTACCGAAAGGCTACGACACACGTGTTGGTGACAAGGGTTCACAGTTGTCTGGTGGTCAAAAACAACGAATTGCTATTGGTAAGTTATCTTTACTGAAGAGCATAATCAGAAAAGCGGTTTCTAATCCCTTCTTAATTAGCTCGTGCTCTTATTCGAAAGCCAAAGGTTCTTCTTTTGGATGAAGCAACTTCAGCCCTTGATAGTGAATCAGAGAAAATTGTGCAAGCCGCTATCGATAATATCCTGCAGGAAGGCGGTCGAACAACAATTACAATTGCTCATCGACTTTCGACTATTCAGGACGCTGATCTTATCTGTGTTGTCAAGAATGGTCGCGTGATCGAACAAGGAACACACTGGGAACTTCTTGAATTGAATGGCGTCTACAGCGAACTAGTCCATCAACAATCGCTGAACGCCAACTAAAAAAAAAAAAAAGAAGGAAGAGTATATATATACTTCCTTCAGATACACATCTATTTTGTCTTGTACCGTTTTCCTATACTTTTTTTCTATACTTTGTATTCTCCCTGCCATCTGTAATTGTCGACATTTTTCCTTCATCATTGTACAACTCTAAGTATACTACTTTTCGAATAAAATTTTACGCTAGTCTAAACAAATTTTGGGTCCATGAAGGGCTAAGGAAGAAATTAGTATGCGCCATCAGACAAACCGTAAAATTTACATGAGCTTGGTCCCTCAGCGGACACAAAGATATCAGCAATTGCCCGCAAAAAATAGGAAAAACATAGTAATATAATACTATACTCTATTGACATGGTCATATAGAAAATCAGAACAAAATAGGATTCATTTATAACTTTTCTTTTCGTTGTCGTTCAAGGCACTGCCTCAGGAAATCTAGCATATTATCCATTCCTCTAAGAATGCCTTGATCTTGCTGCGGTCTTGATAGGTCCCACCTTGAGTGAGCAAAATCAATGAGTCGAAGATCACACATCTTGGCTGGTAACTCTTCTTCGTCTTCTTCGTCTTCCTCTGTACATTGTCTCTTTTCTTCCTCTAGCATTCGTTCCCAAACTTTATCTACTATTGTCCTGTCACCCTCATAAACAAACAGGAGTGATGCTCCAGTTAATTCCAGTTCAGGGTGTGCAGCCACAAATGCTCGTATATCCGTTAAATCATCGATAAAGCTTTCCAAAATCCACCGTATCTTTTTACTGGGTATCCGTGTGGTTCGTTCTGGATCTTTCTCAGGATCCTCCATTGTCGTCTCGGGCATAGATTGCTGTCCATAGGGGGATGCCGGGAAAAAATAAGCAAGAAATGCATCCATCATGTCGTCCTTTGTCCTTGAGCGACCATATGGCTTACGATAGACCTTGTATTCCTGTCCCACCGTGTTGTATACCTTAACCAATTTTAGTCCAGAGTTCCAACATCAATACCACTTACTTTCATTCCAGAAATACGAAGAGCAAGCGTTTCAATGGTCGTATCTTTGGCGTTAAGAATCATTTTTTCTCGTTTTGCTTCGTCCGCGTAATCATCATAAAGTTTATCTCCAATCTTCAAATCCAGAATAGATGGCCTTGTGAAACCATAAAGAATATTTTCCAAGCACAAATGCTGTATTTTCAAGTGTTAAGGATAACCATTGGTTCGTACTATTATTTTTCGTTCGACAAGTGAAAAGGATATCATCTGGAGGCTTATTTTCTGATGTATTCAACTGCTCCTGGAGTTCTGGTGGAAGTGTGGCAACACCCTCTTGATCGGGTAGCTTGTTTACTACTTCCTTCTCGAGAATGTGTTTTTCCGATTGCGTAGCAGCACGCAAACTACCGTAACATTCAGGAATAAATTCGTCAAATTCAGGATGTTGCTTGCTTGTTTGATAAAACGTAAGCTCTGTTTGTGTACAAGGTTTTATCACGATGAGATCGTTACTGGGAAGCTGAAGAAGTCGATCATGGCCTGCCACCTGATGGTCAAACTTCACGAGGTGTGCACTACTGGCCATGGTTGGGAAGTGGGACGAACAGGCACAGTCACCAAAAAAAAAAAAAAAAAGAAAGAAAAAGAAAAAGGTTATATTCTCTTTTCTTCTTTCTTTTTCCCCCAACTCAACCAATGGATCAAGATTTAACAGAAAATATATTAAGCAGTATTCATTGGCGAAATGCTATTTCGCCTTCCGGTAACCTAGCAGATGAACCATGTTTTGTCCTGCAAGAAATGCCGACGATTCGATTTGTTACAGAAGACCAGTCCAAATCTTTCATTGTTACCCAGAGTAACTGGACATCCAATCTTATCGACTCGGGTATTCTCTGGAGTTTGAACGACGACACAACTATGCATGCTTTGGCTGAATGTTATTTGCTATTTCATCCGGCACCGCAACAACCCTTTCAGAAAACATTGCACTTGTTACACTTTGAAACCTGTGCCTGGTTTCCCATCCATCATATCCTCCGCACAACCATCAAGTTCCAGCACGCCTTGGATTCTGCACTTAAGCACTGGCCCAACCAACCAACTAGAGCGTGGGAGGAACTTTGTCATGTCTGGCATACTTTCGGGTTTCTCTGGCCACAGAAACTCGTGTTAGGGCAGAAGCAGCACTTCCGAAAGACATATTCTTACACAAATGAGTCAGAGAGACTTGCTCGGTTGCGTATGGCCAAAGATGAAGTGCATGCTCAGCTGCATACAAAGGGTAAGCATACCAATTTGTTGGCGATCTAAGCAAATCCTCTAGTTTCTCATCAGAAACCATCTCCAGCCATCCTCCAAATTCGTGGGTCATCATTAAGCGAAACGATGTTCGTCCTATCTATGAATTTTTACCTAAGCCGACACGAGAAATTATTCGGACCATGATGAAATGCTTTGTTCATCGGATACCTTTACATCAGCCATTCAAGTTACGCAATATCTGTACCTCTGCCTACCTTAGTTGGCGGCCTCAGTTTGGAAATAATCAGCGCGACGCAGAGCAACAGCCGTTTTTATTTTCGACCGTCTCTCCAACGGATGCAAGGCGAGATACTCAGTACCTGTGGCGATTCTCAACGACCACTCCACTGTTGAACCAGCCAACCTACACTTCGTCCTACCGATCTCAGTACGTTCGCTGTGGGAATCAGCTCTATCTGTATCCTGCATGCGATACACCATGTTCAAGGGTCAGTTCAACTCATACGATGATATTGACGAGGTCAACAGAACCATCACCGTCGGACGAACCACGGGTTTGCGATGAGCACATGATGTCGTCTCGTGAACACTTATCACGACTGCGCTCGGTTGAGTTAATTGATATTAGCCTTAAACCACTTTCGTCAGAAGATACTTCCAGTCTCCAGTGGATGGTTGAAATGCCAGGTCTAGGCCTGGGCCGGGATGATGATACTTCGACAGACGAGCGACTAAACGCCGATATTGCTATTGGCCGTAAGAAACTGATTCTCCATGGCGACGTCATTGCATTACGACAGATTCTCTACCTATGTTCTGTGACAGACCTCCGTTCAGCAGCATCACGGACTTCATATCCTGCTGATACGAATGCTGGTATAAAGAGTAAATCACCTCCTATCAGGAATCAAGTTATCAGGCTGGCTAGTATCGCTAGCAAAAATCGGAACACTGCCTACTTATCCAATTCACAATCCAGCGCAGGTCAAAAAGGATTATGTCCACTATTACTTACTGACAACTAACATCTTTTTTAAACTATAACAAGGTCAATTACATCCTGTTGTTGTGAAAGAACACGCTTTGCTACGGATTCCGGATGAAAATGCTTGGGTGATTGAGCTTGCAACTGCAGAAGATATCTCACGTCATCCATACTACCGTCCACTTTCAAAGGACACCCAGGTTGAAATACCCCAGGTGGCCACAGTTACCCATAAAAGGTCACAGCAGTCGTGGCTGAAGACTGTGGCAAGTGTAGAGTCTATTCATGCAAGCCATGCACCTAGCCTCCGACGTGTACGCTCCTTTACAACATTTACGCATCGGCCAGAAGAAGAAGAGCAGCAAGATGACAAAAGGGATGAACATAGCATTATCCAAATAACTGAAGCGTCCACTTTGTTTCAGAATTATCAAGCCCACAGCATCATTCCGGAAGACGATGTAACAAATGAACGTGCAAAACCATACCTAGCTCTCTATGCATCCAAGAAGAATACCAAAACCTGGTCGCATCTTGTTAAACGAGCCACGCTTGCTAACCTAACGCGGTTTGTACAGACCAGTACCCGAAATTCTCCCACTGGGTTGACGTTGTAAAACATCTGTATCTTGATGTCTAGGTATATCCTAACAGGAGTATCACATTAGATCACTCGGTATCTACCACTGACAAAAGTTATTCGTTAACCACTGATCTGGTGTGCTTACTTTGAATGAAACCAATAAATTCTGGATGAGCATTCGTAGAACCAGAAGCATTGCATACAGTGGATCTATTCTGCTTACTTTATCTCCTCGATACTTAGATTGCTCATTGTATGGAGCAGCCAACTTATAATAGACAATCTTGGTACTCAACTTTGGATGTCTACTACAGCATGAAAATTTCATGGAATACAGTTCCATCACGTCAGTATGATAAAGAGACATATAATAATCAATTTTGACGCTACAGAATTGTACTATGGTGACCATAGGTATGGCCCATGGTTTGAAACGGTCCTTAAAATATGTCGTTGGTCAAATATTCTACCGAAGAGGTTTTTTTTCAACATGCACCGTCCTAAAACTAGTAGAAGAACAGCTCTACAACAGAAAAGAACCTCTGACGAATTCTTTTCCACCGGAATGAGTGTACCTATTGCAATGATCACATCTCGTGAAGAAGATCTAGAGCATGATCTTTTCTCGGCTTTTGACAGACTCCAACCATTATCTTTGGTTGATCCTGTCTTACATGGTTCGCATATTGGCACCTCTGGAACGACAAAATGGAGACATAAAAAATGAAGCATTAAAAGAACATTTCCCATTAACACCTATTTCGTCCCGTTAAAAACAGTAGCGATACCGTGGTTAATAACTCGAATGACGAGAATGAAAAATAAGCGTAACCTTCTCAAGACTCTCAAAGATATCGACAGGATTATTAAGACCTTCACTACCCTTGGAAACAATCTCGAAAAATCTAACGCAATAAGATATCTTTCAATGAAAATTTACATTGAAAATCTATTAAAAGGTGGAATGAATCATGAGAAAGCCTCCAAACCAGCAGCAGATTTCTTTACGTAGTAAAAGAAGCGAATGAACACAATTATTGCAGCCGTATAATCCGAAAATGGGCAAATGAATTCATAACTGATGCTGTAATCATTCCATCTCAGCAAGGAAGACACATTAAAAAGTCTCCATATTGTCGGATGAAGACGTAAAAGCAAGTTCATCGAATGGTTGAAGTCTAGAAAACCCATGGAGCGAGATATAAACATGCTGAAGTGCTACATTGAAGATGATTTGAATGGATCAGGAAGGAACCCCGTCCATACTATCCAAGTTTATCTGTCGAAATGGGGATTCGAGTTTCGGAAGAACACAAAATAGATATATTTTGATGGACATGAAAGAGAGGATGCTGTAAAGTATTGCCAAGAGTAGGCCCAACGGATGATGTCTAGATTATCACACATGGAAGATCACGCTGGCGACAACATGGAAATTGTAGCTGAGCCAGATCTACCGAACAATAAGAAGTTTATCATGGTCACCCATGATGAATCTATCTTCTATGCAAACGATGGACAAGAAAAAGGATGATTCCAAGAAGAGGAATCCCAAATTTGAGGAAAAGGACCTGGTCTTTCCCTATTGGTTAGCGAGTTCCAGTGCCTTTGCCATGGAACTATGTGTGATGGAGATAAATCATCAAGGGTACTTTTCTACGTTGGGGGAAGCAGACAAGGTTATCGGACTGCCGACCATCTGGTAAAACAACTTGAAAAAGTTATCCCGACATTCAAGGTGCTACATCTTCTAATCACACTGCTTATGCAGCTGATGCTTTGGTTGCTTCACGTATGGCGTTGTCTCCCAAAGCTTATGATCAACAAAAAGCAGTTATCAATTTCGAGATACTAAGTTCTACCATGCACTGGAGAAATGTCAGAAGAGCCAGACCTTTTATGAAACAAAACAAAAAAGAAGAAGGAATGGCCAAATGAAGAATAGGGAGAATTTAAAGGCATAAAGCGCATAGCCTTCCTGTTTTTATACGAGTTAGTTTTTCTCATAGAAAAGATGTGATCCTTAGCAAAGCGAGCACACCGCTGGTAAACATATGGTAAATAGACCCCTCCGCATTGCCTATCATCATATCGTTAAATCTCGCCATCGATTTTTTTTTTTTTTGATTTTGATTTGGGAGAGGTGGCCAGAAGAGCCAGCGGAACCAAGGTTGGGCATAGACAATCTCTTTTGACGTTTCTTCGTCAACTTCAGTAATACTATGGTTCTTGTCTTGCCTCTTATGAAAACAGAAAATGGATGGATCATCATCGCCATCATCAAAATAGGAATACAAACGGCGTATGTGTTTCATTGCGGTGGTAGGAACTTACTTCTACCATGAGGAGTGGAGGTGAGGCGTCAATCCAACTTTACAGTGGTATTAAGGTAGAATGTGGAACACACGGGTAGTAGCGTGCATCAGGGTCCACTGCCGAAAACCACGTTTTTTCCTCTTAGAACCCCGTAACTCCCCTGTGGGTGTGACTACGTTACCCGCTGGAACGTGTGCGCAATTGAAACCAGGATTTGTTCATTGTCATGTTATCTTAGGCTTACATCCTCTGACCAGGATTGTGTAACTTTACTTGTGTTTGCAGAGCATGACTGGGGATGGCTGCATTTCTCATGTACTACTTGTTTGCATGGTAGAAATTTTCGATGAAAACCCAATATGGATATGTATTAAAGCAGAACTTGGAAGACCCAGGTCGATACAACAACATAAAACATATCTGATGGAGAAGAGAGCGACCGTAAGAGAGGTTGAGTTGTCGCTAAAGCATGAGTGCCAGACATTGACAGAGTAGCAATTCTAATCTATACCTATTCTAGGTTTGATATGTAACACAGGGATCACCGTCGAACAGTCCGAAAAATTCGCCTTTTATTTCATTTTGCAGCGAAGTAACACATGCATGAAACGAGTAGTAATCAAAGGCATCTCGACTCGAACCGGGAGATAACTACTCGTCCACGCAAAAAATGCATGTGGCTTTAACCCGTATGTCTTCAATGAAGTCTAATGATCTAACGTCAATTCCCTGCACTCTCTTCCAAGGCGGAAAAACCCTACATTGACAACGTTTCGAGTAGTCATTTGCTGACTTTACATTACACGTTGGACATGTACCTGGATTTTGCACTGTGTCTTTTCATCATCTTCCTTTTCAGGTTAGTTCATGTCATATTATCTTTGTTTATCCTCAATGAGCTGAACTGCACCGAGTTGAACCGCTTGAAAAGTCATGGCTGGATGTGTCAGGAGCGCAGTCACACATTGACCCCAAAAGTTGCTAAAAGAATTAGAGCTTTAACAAATGGAAGATTGCTATTCATTTCATGGTTGGTAAAAAAAATGAAGTGACAGTTGCACGATTGTCCACTTTTCCTTCGTGATATAGGATCACTACTGAGGGAGAAAAGAGTAGAACGGCATAAATAAAATAAAATATTTGAAAAGAAAGCGGTTATGTATAAGGCTAAAGATTGCACATACTATTCTGTCCAAGATGAACTGTCATCATTTGATCGATAACAGAAGCGTCGCGGAAAAACAGGGTACGCTTCAAAGGCCAATCAAAATAAAGTAGTCTTGCTTAGTTGGCAATTCCGCGTTGCTGACTCATAACTCCGACACGGGAATTTTAAAAAGCCAGGACGGAAAGGGAAGACACGAAAAGATTGGACCTTCTTTCTTCTTCCTTCAAAAATCATGTCTGTTCTCGACCAAATTAAGCAATACACCACCATTGTTGCCGACTCTGGCGACTTTGAAAGTAAGCAAGGGATTTCTTGACAGCAAACAAATAACTGACATGTTTTATTAAAAAGCTATTGCTCAATACAAGCCCCAGGATGCCACTACCAACCCCTCCTTGATTTTGGCTGCTGCTCAGAAGCCTCAGTATGCCAAGTTGATTGACGAGGCTATTGCTTACGCCAAGGCTAACAGCAGGTAGGAAAGGACAGAAAAGAATGGAACTGAGTGCTAAACGTATGTGTCATTTTCTTTTTTCAGCTCGCAGGAGGAGCAGCTCGAGCTTGCAACCGACAAGTTGTTGGTCAACTTCGGTAAGGAAATCCTTGAAATTGTTCCTGGCCGTGTCTCGACCGAGGTCGATGCCCGTCTTTCATTTGACAAGGAGGCCACCATTACCAAGGCCCTTCGCTTGATCAAGTTGTATGAGGAGGCTGGCGTGAAAAAGGAGCGTATCTTGATCAAGATTGCCTCCACCTGGGAAGGTATTCAGGCCGCACACGTCTTGGAGAAGGAGCATGGTATCCACTGTAACTTGACCTTGTTGTTCGGTTTCCCCCAGGCCGTCGCCTGTGCCGAAGCTGGTGTCACCCTTATCTCGCCCTTCGTCGGCCGTATTCTTGACTGGTACAAGAAGAGCACTGGCCGCACCTACGAAGCTGACCAGGACCCTGGTGTTGTCTCCGTCTCGCGCATCTACAACTACTACAAGCAGTACGAATACAAGACCATCGTCATGGGTGCCTCTTTCCGCAACACGGGTGAAATTGAGGAGTTGGCTGGTTGTGACTATCTTACCATCTCTCCTGCCCTTTTGGCCGAGCTCCAAAAGGATACCAAGAAGATTGAGCGGAAGTTGAGCGTTGAGGATGCCTATGCTGTCAAGATGATGAAGGTTTCGTACTTTGGCAACGAGAAGGCTTTCCGTTGGGATATGAACCAGGACGCCATGGCCACCGAGAAGTTGTCTGAAGGTATCCGAAACTTTGCCATTGATGGTGGCAAGCTTGAGAACCTGTTGAAGGAAAAGCTTTTGTAAATCGCATCCTCGTTTTTTATTTTTGTACGTTATTCCTGTCTCCGCTTTACATTAGAAATGGTATTTCCTTTCCCATTTGTTCATAAATAAATCCACCGATGGCGGTCATCCTGCTGCCTACATGAAAAAGTACCGAGTCTCTTTCATTCGGCATTGTGGGGTCTAAGCGTTTTATCGATTTCCTGTGAATTCATGTTCCCTATAAGGTATAGTGAAACGGGTTCCCATGTTTTAACGCCAAACCCTATTGTGCATTGCAACCATCAAAATTGATCTACGGGATACTTTCCCTATGGTTAGTGCGGTGATTGAAAACCCTGAGATTGGGGAAGCATCTCTTTCGCAGAAGTAGGCTGCTGCATGGCTCAAAGATTGTCAAACATGTATAATGTTGTTGATTGTGGATTCAGGAAAGGTGCCACGCTCCATGCAAGACCATCATCATTGCCTCCAAACTATATGAAGTTCATGCAAATTCAAACCTTCTGAAAAATCTAGCAGTTTGTCCAATGTAGTGTGCCTTTCGACCAGCGCTCTCAGAAGACTAATATGAAAGACCGGGAGCATTCGCACCGACCTGTCAAAGCTATTTGCTTAGCCAGAAGAGTTTGTAGTACTGTATAATCGGTTAGTCTCCAGCTCTAGTACGAGTCGACCGTATGTATTCTGTTAGTTGCATAAAAAGGGCGATCAAGGCAAGTGACAGGATGTTGTCTTTGCATTGTGCTGCACACAATAGTAATTGTTAACAGCAGCATCGCTCTGTTCCATGTCAAAAGGTGTGTAGTCATATCGCCTGTTTCAAATGATTATATGCTCTCTTTCAATTTGAAAGTGCAGTATCATACAATGCTTCGAGAAAGTGAAGTCGGACCTGAAGGAAATCAATGTTGCATTTCCGGGATGTTGTTCATACAAGTAAAATACGATGATATTTTTTTTCCATTGGCGTTACCTCCCTGTTTAGTGTCGGCGTAGACTACATGCGCAAATGTCTCTCTTTGCTTTTTTTCTTTCTCGAAAGAACAGCTGGTGCTTTTACAGATTCTCGTATCCGAGGCGTGCTCATCATAGGTAGTTGGGAGGAAGGAAATAAGATACAACAAAAATACGAAAAGCCCTTTTACAGGTACTGATTATCGTCAAGGAACAAGTGACATGGTGGTCACTCCGTTATGGTGTTCGAAATAACCTGATCCGCTTAACGATCAAGTGGTAGGCCGTCGCAGGAGTGGAAATATGCAGAGTTACACAAATCGAATGTCATTTTTTAACATGCGGGCAGAGTAGACATGTGCCAGACCACTAAGAGCGCTTCTTATCATCGACAATGTTGGCATCCACTGGTCGGTCTATTTTTTAAATATGGCTCGTTTGAAGGCTTCGGTAGTGTAAAATACAGTATTTAGTAGGTCACTTTGCGTTGGATGAAAGGACCAAGTTCAAGTAGGTTTTACGGTTTAACCGATGGTGCATATTAATTTCTTCCTTAGCGCAACCTTGGCACTTCATGGACACAAAATTTGTTCAACAATTAGTATGAATACTTAAAAAAAATAAACCCAGTGTTTGCTTGAGCATAGCGAGGTTGGAAGTTCCCTGGGAACGACAGACTTGGAAAGCAGGGAAACGACATACACCGTTTTTCGTCAAACAGACCATCAACGTTGCCTGCTCAAAAACATAGAAATAATTACCGTTATATAGTCTACTTAAATGCAGTTGCAAGAAAGGAAAGACGATATCTCAAAATCCTTTTTAACGTGCGCAGGTGGGCCCGCTGCTTGTGACAGCCAACACCTTTTTTTATTCCAATGAAACGAAAGGCATCAGCCGATGAGACAGACACTGTAGAAAAGAAACAAAAACAGCAAGGTGATACTCAGCCTGCCTTTTTTTGTTTGCTGTCATTTAACTTTCCGCAGCAGTTCATCCTTTCTTTAACAAGAGCATGACACGATCGCCGATCAAATGGTTGAGCGGCGTTGAGTCCGTCCTCATTGCACGAACACGTGAAACGGAAGCTGGCAGAAGAAAAGTAGCAGCGTTTGATCTGGTACATTGCAGTGCAACCTCGTGAAAAGTCGACGACTAAAGCTTATTATCGGAAAGGATGGTACTTTAATTACACCCAAAAGCGGCCGCGTTCACGCAAAAGACCAACATGATTGGAAGTGGTGGCATACTAGCGTACCTGAAAAGATCGATAAACTTCATAAAGAGGGGTAAGCGTTCTGTCATTGGTATCCCATTGTTCACCTCTTGGAATAAAACAAGGTACAAGATAGTGATCTTCACAAATCAAAATGGTCTGAAGTCGAAAGAACGAATCGAGAGTTTCAAGAAAAAGATGGAGTACATTGTCGATCAGGTATTGCTTTTGCATTGCTTGTTTTTTTTCTAATGCTTACAACGCTTCCAAGTTGCCTATGCCAGTATGGATATTGGCAGCAATGGATAAGGACAGATATCGAAAGCCAAGGATAGGCATGTGGGAATGGTTTGAACAGCAAGCAAACGAAGGTGTCACCATTGGTAAATGTCTTTCTTATCATGGAAAGCCCTTTTCACTTAAGAGACTTTTATCTTAGAAAAAAGCGAGAGCTTCTACGTCGGCGACGCTGCCGGTCGTGCTGATGCTTGGAAACCAAAGATGAAAAAAGACCATTCCTGTGCCGATAGGTAAGGGCTATTTCTTTTACACGGAACACTGAATCCTAGTAGAAAATTTGCTGCCAATATTGGCTTACCGTTCCGTACACCGGAAGCATTTTTTCTTGATGAAGCTGAAGCACCTTTCTCGTGGGGTTCGTTTATTCCTCACGAGTATCCAAAGACATGTACGTTGCCTCTATCTCTAGATTTTCGCTCATTTGCCTCTTTTCTAGTGCCGCTTTTCAGCCCGCCAGAACCACCTCTTGTTGCTGACAAACCAGAAGTTGTTGTCTTTGTGGGATATCCATCCAGTGGTAAGTCCTATTTTGCCCAGAAGTATCTTGTACCAAAGGGATATGAGTATGTGAATCAGGTAATAGCATGCGTAAAATACAGAAAGAGGTCTGTGCTTATGTTTGTCTTAGGATACATTAAAATCGCGTGATAAATGTGTCAAAGCATGTAAAGAAGCACTGGCAAGAAAAAAACCGGTGGTTATAGGTATGTATGCAGTACACTCTGGCATAGCAATGCTGACCATTCTACTAGATAACACGAATCCTGAGGAATCGACACGGGCACTTTATATCAAGCTCGCTAAGCTATCGGATATACCTGTTCGCTGTTTCTATTTTACCGCGGATGAACACCTTGCCCGGCATAACAATGTTTACCGCGCAGTGTCACCCTCGGTTCAATCAACGATAAAAAGGGAACTTCTTGGTGATATCGCATTCAGAACATTTAAATCCAAACTTCAGGAACCAAAAGAATCAGAAGGATTTGATGAAATCAAACACATCAACTTCGTCTTCGATGGATCGGATGTAGAATGGCAGTCGTGGAAACAGTGGTGGCATTGATCCATCTTTTCTCTCTCTTTCCCACAAGCAAAAAAAAACCTCTACAGCTACGTAGTTTTGTGTGTATTTTCAGATACGCCATTTTCTAATGAACGCAGTAAAAAAAAAAAAAAAAAACTCTGTTTACGCAGGTTTAGATGATTTGAATTTTTGATGCTGGGATTGATGGTGCTGGTGACGGTCATGGAAATGGGTTTTTAGTTTAACTCCATGCTAAACAAAAGTAAAAGTGTGTCTGAGTAAAGATCAAGGAAAGAAGTAAGTTTACCTCCACGAGTAGAGTAGCCACGGCCTCCTCGGAAACCCGTATTGCCTGGGAATGAACTTCCACGTCCTCTACCCCATCCACGTCCACGTCCTCTCCCTCGTCCTCGCCCACGACCACGGCCTGCATCACTTGATTGCCAACCTTCATCATTATTTGTGGACTCGCCATCTGTGATTGTTGTCACTGAACGACTGTCTGCTTTTTCATTGGACTCCTCGGGCTTTATTTCCTCCGCTTTTTCCTCCTCCTGGTTCGCAGTATCAACAAACACGTCTTTTGGCGTTTCTTCATCCTTTGCCTTTTCTGATGAGGGTGGTTTTGCTGTCGGATATGGCTCCCGTTGTTCATTTTCTTGCACTGGGGGTTGTGTGGAAACTACAGGCTTCGCACCTATATATCAATAATATAAGCCAATCGAATCCATCATCAAAAGGGATGTGTGACCTTGTAAATGGGGTGGACAAGTATAGTATGGGGCATCCATCATGCTGTTGTATGGCATGACAATCCAGACAGGTGAACCTGACGTGGCAGTCGAAGGCGTTGTCACGTTGGTGTTTGTCGGGATGGGGAGATGGTTTCCGTCGGACACGATCTGCATGGTGCCACCTTTGGCCAGCTGTTCCTCGTCGTTGAGATCAATCAACTGGTGAATAAGGTCGCGAATCTGTCGAAAGGTCGTAACAAAACCTTCACCAACAGGTTTATCCTCTCCACGCTGAAGCTTCCGTAACAGGTCGAACACCTCTGCGCGTTTCGCTGCTCGGACAGTTTCTGACGGATCTTTTGCGATAAACAGTGAGCCTCCAACAAGTCGATCACACACGTATGCCAATGCATTTGGTTCCAGCCCTGGATAAACATTTGCAATAATGGAGAAAAAACCTTGTTGCGCCAAGCGAACCAAATAAAAGAAATGGAGAAGTGTCAACGTTTGTCGCTCCGAGCTTTCTGTTGATGGTCGCCCTGTCGCTTTGGCAATCATGGAAGGGGTGCTCTAACGTCATGGAACATGAGTCATTCACGCATGTTTCCGAGCGTTCTTTTTTTTTTTTTTACCAATTTAGCATGCAGTTCTTCTAGCTGATCGACCATAGCTGATAGTACCGATCGTTTACCCAGTAAGGTTTTTTCATCTTCGGTCAATGTCACAGATTCGTCATTTTCAGTTTTGGTCTGGATAGCATTTGCCTTTTCCTATGAAGAAATGCCAGTATTAAAGTTGTTTCGAAGCTAAAAAAGACACCATACCAAGTCTTCTTTGAGGGAGTCAAGTTGCTGTTGAATGACCTCCAGATGGGCTAACTGCGCTTTTTTGGAAGGAAGTCTTTTCTTTGGCTTTTTTGTTTTGCGTTTGGCCGGTGAACCTCTTGAATGCTGTGGATGGCCATTCTCGGTGATCTTTGTAGACTCGGTGTCTGGTGTTTTGCTTTGTCGATCCGTGAAGGATGAGGAAGGTCGGGGTGATGGCTCAGAAGACATAGTTTTATCTCTTTACAATAGATATATTTATAAATGCTTTCTTTCTTTTTTCTTTGGCTCTCTTTTTTCTACGCTGCGCAGGGAGGGAGGAGGAGGAGAGGGGGGTGGAAGGCTCTAAGGGCGCGCTGCGAACAATGCAAAAATCCAGCTCGCCTATCCAAGCCACCGATAGACTCCGATTTCCCAGCGTTATTCTTTTTTGTTCGCACGTTGCACGCATTTTTTTTATGCCGATCAGGTTACAAAAAGGTTTATTCTATCTATGTAGCTCCTGAACGTGTTCCCCATGAAACATTATTCAACGTGCAGAGGGCATAGATTTTCATCATAGCAAAATAAAAATTAAATACCAGAAAGGCTGGGACAGCGGTGATATCTTGTGGTCGTCGAATCAGATGTGGCGCTAACTTGATCAACCGTGTCACGAGCAGCCAGACAACATAAGAAGCTACAATGTTCCAGTTGGGCAGATGGTACTGTAGAAAGCATAGAACAACAACCGACACAGGGCCGCTTAAAAGGGTAAGTGGATTGAGGCACTTATCCGCCATGGTGTAGGCCACAAAAGGATGTCTCTGCCATATCCAACGTTCGACGAATAGCGACCGGAAGTCTGATCGCCACGTGTTGCGGGTCCAGCGCAGGACCTGTTTGAGGAACTTCCAGTTATCCTTAAACGTTGATAACAGCTGCGCTTCCTTGCAGACCTGCACATAGGTGGACCATCCTCGAGAAATCATCCATCGCGTGAGAAACTTGTCGTCCCCCGAGTTCAGTTTGTACTTGGAACGCCAGTAATCGTTGACAAATTCATGCTGGAATGTCGGGTCTTTCAGGATCACGGTGCGATAAGCTGCTGTCCGACCACTGAGACAGCATACGCCACCATCGATGTGGGTCGATGCTGCTACCTCGATGTTACGTACCGTCAGACGGAAAGCTGCCAGGATTTCCCATACAGATACCCATTTCTTCCGGGGTTTCACTGCTTGCGACGTCCCTACTCCTCCCACCGATTCGTCCTCAAAACATGCCAGAATATAGTCCAACATGGTAGGTTGCCAAATGACGTCGTCGTCTGCAAACACCAGAATGTCGGTTTGTGTTTGTCGAATGCCCTCCACCATCTGCACGCGCTTGTTGGGTTCCTTGACAGCGAGTACTTTGATACGCGGGTCCAGCGTTCCGAGCAAAGCTTCAATTTTCTCCACCATCTTTTCCTCCGTCACAATTAAAATCTCGCGTGGGTGACACGCCAGCCATGACCGGGTCGCTTCCTGGCATTCCTCACCTGCATCAATCGTCGGCACCACCACTGTTACATCTTCATCAGCTCGGTACAGAGGTTGCTCCAAAGGTCGAATCGGTCGATAAACGCCCCAAGCAATGAGTTTAATCAGTAGAATCAAGTAACGATAAAACCCAATGACCCCCAAAGGAACAAAAATGGGGAAAAAGTCGACAGTAAGATACAACATGCCTGTTTACAGGTCAATCGATTGATCCACACGAAGAAGATGAAGAAGCTTGCTATTTTTTTTCCCTTCTCCCATGCAGTTTTCTTATAGTCAAAGGGTGAAACGAGGCTATACCCTTGAATTTTGAACGAACATAAGGGGGAGGGTTTCACAAACAGACGCGAATGCTAGAAAAAGCCGCAACATCTCCACACTCTTCTGCTTGTACAGAACCCTTCTAAGAAACAATGCCATATTGAAACATTGGAGCTGTAGTAGCGCATGCACTTTATGAAGTGTTTAAACGTAAACCGTCCTAATATGCCACTGTTTGCATCTTATCAAACGTATACAAAGATGAACTTGTAAGGTACCATTGGCTTGCCAAAGGGGAATCCCTACAATACGAAGATTTCGTTGCAGCCAACAATATCCCATTGCACAAATACCGACTAGCCTAGGAAACTACATTCCAATGTCTTCTGTCGCGACATTTACTTACGCATTTACAAGACGAACGGCCAAACTCTGCAAAATCATTTAACCGCATGCTAGTAGGCGCCTGGCCGATTCTGGTCATCCTAAGAGCTTGTTGCATGCTACTTTGCTCTTGACAACCGACCAGAACTGAACCCCCGGGAGAAATACGAGCATAGACAACCACTACCTTGGGTGCAATTGCTGCATCAAATATGCCGAGGCGTAGCTTGAGACTTTTAACGTATTCTGGATAAGGCATCTCTTTGTGAAAGAGTACACAAGATAGAGTGGCGATTTCTGAGATTAAAATAGTCGCAAACAGTTTAATTGCTATCCAACGCAGGGTTTTTCCCACAGCCGTTGTACTTCGAGTGGTAAGACGCATCGCGGCCAACGTTCGGTTCTTTGCGTGTTTGCAGAATTGTCATGTTCCATTGTTTTCGTACGCATTCCCCGAGAGAAAGTATGCAGCGCAGGACTGGACACCGGCTATGAACACTATGTCTGATTATGCATGCTAATCGGCAGAAGTAGATTCGTTATTCCGCTGACTGCACAAAAAACCATGTTCAGTCAAACGAAAGCAACACCCCCTTTGCCAAATTTGTCCTGGAAAGATGAACTCACCAAGGCATACGTTGGGAAACGACTGGCGGAAGTTCGTACGCCAACATTGGTGATTGATCGATCTGTATTGCAAGCAAACTGTAACAAATTGCGTTCTTTCAACGAAAAGTACAACGTCAAAGTGCGTGTACATATTAAATCACACAAGGTTTGAAATTTAAAGAAAACGTCGGTCGATGGAAATTAATGCAAGATTCACTTGTAGACGGTTGAGGCCACCGCAATGCAATTGGAGGGAGCCAACACGGATTCAATTATTGTTTCTACAATGGCCGAAGCTCGGGTAATGGCTTCCTCTTATCTTGTGACGAAAAAAAAACTTAAGCAGGTAGGGGAGAGGTTACAAGAGGGGCAACGCAAAGTCCTAAATAGAAATTTGTTCCAGATTTTATTGGCGTTTCCCATCACCCCTGACAAATTTGAAGAGATTCTGGAGCTGTCCACGAAAGTAGATGCTTTCCAGGTCTTTATCGGTAAAGACAATCAGAGAAGGTTGCCTTGTATCCGCTCACCTTACCAAATGTAGATCGACTGGCGACACTAGAGGCTTTGGAAACTTATTGTGCAAATCTTGGCAAACATGACAAGGCTGAGGCGAAATTGCGCGTGTTTATGAAGATTGATTGTGGTTACCAGTAAGGAGGACACAGGAACCCCAGGCTTTGACTTTGTTTAACATGACAAAATAGTCGTGCGGGCGCACCATGGAATAGTCCAGATACGATCCAATTGGCTCAACGTCTCGTCTCTTCTCCGAATGTCATTTTCGAGGGAATTTACTCCCATTCAGGCAATTCCTACGCTGCTAGAAGCTCGGAGGAAGCAAGGCGTTATCTACAGGAGGAATGTGACATGGCTCGCGCGTTCCGTGACCTTTTCGAAAGACATCATGTTCCTGTCCCGATTATCTCTATTGGCGCTACCCCAACCGTCCAAGCTATTCTGCATACACCTAATGCGAAAGAGGTTCTGGATGGCATCCATGAGGTTCACTGCGGTGCGTATACATTGTTAGACAGACAGCAGATGGCCACTGGGTTATGTCGCTTGTGCGACGTGGCTATCAGTGTTGTTTGTCGAGTTGCCAGTGTCTATGCAGACCGTGTGCTGCTCGATGGAGGTGCTTTAGCCTTCTCCAAAGATGTTGCCCCTGACGGCGGCTATGGTATTGTCCGCGAGACCGGCGATATAATAACAAAGTTGTCACAAGAGCATGCCATCTTGTCAGATGCTACGCCCGGTTACCGTGCTGGTCAACTTGTGCATGTCGTACCAAATCACTGCTGTCTTACAGCAGGCTCACATTTGTATTATCTTGTCATAGACGACCGTAGAGACAAAATTGTAGATGTATGGGTGCCAGTGAGAGGGTGGTAGTAACAGTACAAAACAAAAAAAATCATACGTTTTTTTTCCACGTTGTAGAGGTGTGCTTGTCGTGACGCCGTTTTTTTTTTTTTTTTTTTTTCGTTGACATGTTCCAGTGCATTCAGCGTAGCTTGCTGCGACCTTTACCTAACAGGATAGTCGTATGTCGTTCGTCCATTGTCTCAGCAGCTTGTCGACCAAGGCAGCCTTTCGTGCCGGCACGAACATCGCCTGTGTGGATGGTTCGCATGTCCACGACGTCCAACGTTCCTTCACCTTCATCGTATAAGACCCTTGCATTTTACAAATTCCATCCATTACCCGAGAATCAGTTACCCGCCCTACGTGAACGCATTCTAGGCGATCTTGCCCAATGGCATGTTGTCGGTCGAATCTATATTTCTACGGAAGGACTGAATGCTCAAATATCATGTCCGGAAATGTACCTGGAGCAACTAGCAGCGTATTGCCAGAAAACAATCAAACCCCTCATGGGTGGTAGCTTGATGGATTTCAACTTTGGTACAGACCATGGTCGTTCCTTCCGAGCGCTACATGTCCGCATTCGAAAACAGGTACGAAAAAAAGAATATGGAAGGCAACCCAATGTTGAACTTTATGATAGTTGGTAGCGGATGGTCTGGATCCCCGTTCGTATGATTTAGCAAACCGACCTTCCCATCTTTCTCCTGCTGAATGGCACAAGCAATTAAAAAATTACAAGCAAAAGCATGGCAAAGACCCTATCTTGATTGATATGCGAAACCATTACGAAAGGTAAAGAGAGGGAGGAAGAGCAAAGAGGAAGGGGTGCTGATAGATCAGTTAGTGAGATCGGGTACTTTGAGGGTGCGATAAAACCCAATGTGGATACGTTCCGCGGCAGTATCAAGGCGATGAATGACATCTGCAAAGACGTGCCACGCGATCAAGAAGTATTTATGTACTGCACGGGTGGCATCAGGTGTACGAAAGCTGGTGCTATTTTGCAGTCTGCCTCCGGGTTTAAGAAGGTGCATCTGGTGGCAGGTGGTATTACCGCCTATGGTCAATGGATCAAGGACACCCAAACGCCCTCCCTCTTCCGTGGCCATAATTTCACGTTTGATGCCCGGCTTGGTGAACCAATCACGGACGAACAATTGGGCCGCTGTCACCTCTGTGGCGAACCGTGCAACCGTTACCAGAACTGTTCTCATGCATCCTGCAACTTGTTGATGATTTGCTGCGCGAGTTGTGCTGCACAGTTTCATAGCACGTGTGGTCAGATCAAGTGTTATGATGTTGTCCATGGGTACACGACCAAGACCACTGCCCATTTCGAACCTGCTGGTCCAGTGATGGTGGATGGTGTGCGTGCGTTTGTGAAGAAGGGAGAGGATCAAATCGAGACAGACCGTGTGGTGGTTGGTAAGAGTGGTGAGGAATGTGAGCATGAGCATCACATCCGTATGCGCGCCGTCGATGTTCTGGGACAACCCGGTGAAATCCTGAAAACGTGGGCCGACGCGGGTAGAGCGCTGCCACCCAAACCATAAATGTAAAATTCTTCTAAACAAGCATGCATGCACGCACACACGTAAATTCATCATAACCAATGACAGACATTTTTTCCTTTGTTAGGCTTGTATAAAAGATACACTTTGTGTTTATTGCATGAATGGTATATCACTAATCAAAAAAATAAAGCCAGTCTATTAGTATCCGTCAGGAATGCAGCGAGAAATGGGAGGTGCAGGTTCACCATCCTTTGTCCACAGGGAGAGGGTGATGAAGGTGGTGTAGGTCATGGATACAACGCCAAAGACAATGATGGCGATATCCACTGCCTTTTGTTTCCATGTGCGCGCAATGGCCTTGAGATGGAAGAGGGGTGGGAAAAGAAAGCACAGTGGAACGCAGCACACGGAACCGATCAACGAAACAAATTTATCCAGATCACCTGAGCCACCAATGGCAATGGCTGCGCATGCAAGTACAGTGAGAAATCGGAAGGCATTTTTTTGCCACTTGACCACTGGATTGTGTTTTCCGGAGCGCGTGAACAGACCGGTTTCGACAATACGGATAGCAGGAAATAGTTGGAGTGGAATTGAGAGACAAATGGCAAGGGCGTAGAGTGCCTGGATGCTGTTGACGATGGGACTGGGAGGTAAATTGAGCAAGATAACTGTCTGGACCTCGGCACCGAAAGCAAGGTAAGAAATAAGACCGACGGACAAGAACAGCAGCGTGATGAAAATCATGGTGCCGGAAAGGACTGCAGGGAATTTTCTTGGATCCTTCATGGATTCCGTGATGGGAATGACTATGTGTTTCGCGTATGAGTGGTGGTATGTACCAAAACCTTGTTACTTACCCAAGCCAACACCTTCAAACGTAAACACAGCGGTACCTATAAACATAGGGAAGGATGTTGGGTTGATGATCCATTCCACCTGACCAATGCCATGTACAGCCAGCGTCAAGAAATCATAGTAGTACAAATAAACAAGACCGATAAGGATAAAGACATCCGCGATGAGTGCAAACACAGATAGCTTCTGGATTTTTCTGATCATCGCCAGAGGAACGAACACGACAATCTGGACCAAAATCAAGTACGCCAAGGACACGTGGGCCTGACAATTGGAAACCGACTCGATCAATGCTTGTAGATTCTGTGCAACGAAAACCATATAGGCACAGACAAAGCCAATCTAGAAACGAGAAAAAAAGAAGGTTTGTCAGTCACTCTCCAAAAGAAGCACAATGTCGTTTACCTGCGAGATGGTAATAGCAAACAAGACCAGGAAGCGCATGGTAGGGCCGAAGAGGAAACCACCAATATCACCAAAGGAGACTGGTACTTTGTTACGCGTCTCAACCAGAAGTAAAAAGCTGTACAGAGACACGACAGCGATAAAGGACAATAGCAAGGACGAAAACAATAAACCACCATTGTAAAATCTATTATTTTTAAGAGGATGAGTACATGTTACCATAGACAAGGTCACACTTACGCTTTGGGTAGGAACATGACACCTAATACAAACAAAAAGAGAGGATGGTTAGGGAGAGGAGGGAGGGTTTCTAGTAGTTACCTGTTCCGATAAAGGATTTTAGCAAGAGGAAAACGGCTTTGGAAGGGGTTGCTGTTCCTTGAACTGCATCTTCTGGTGGAGGAATTAGGGGGGTTTCTTCATCTTGCTGTTCTTCCGAGCTTCGGCGAGGATGGCGTCTTCTTCGCTCGCGTTCATCTTCGTCTTCGTCTTCGTCGTCACTCAAATCTTCACCACCAAAGTGTCCGTAAAGGGCCAAAAAGTCCACAAAAGTTCGTGTCACCCAGTTGGGTGGTGCTCTACCACGTTGTTCTGCCCGTTTGAATACAAAGTGACGACGGAATCCTCCAGGGTCCTTCAATCTAGCCAATGCAGGATCATCCGGCGTACTACGGGAAAAGACCATGGATCGCGATCGTTGACGTCGAGCGGCTTGTTCGTTCTCGACCGACTCTGTCCACTTGTAGATTTCATGAGTAATAGAGCCACCCGGCAGTTGATGAACACTTGTTACACCAGATGTTGAGCGACCGTCCTCTGTGGTGGAGTAGCCATCGTCAGCATCTTCGTCGTCATCGTTCTGACGGATATTTCGCAATGAAGCGGCGGGGGAGGTGGCGACTAAGTGACGCTTGACAGCTTTGGCGACCTGGTCCTCGGGCAAATCCAGATAGGTATCAGAGAGCTGTTGATTGGATGCAGTTCTGAAAAGACCCGCACTTGAATTTGTTGGTATGCGTTCTAGATCACCCATAGCGGCGGCGGCGGCGGCGGAGGAAGGTTGGGCAGAATACGCATTTGTACTTCCATAAGTCCGACTCGACATGCCACCGATACTCCTCGCGGGTGAGGAGCCATACATATGTGGAGGGAGCGGAGAGGAACTTAACCGAGCGGTTGAGGAAGCTCGGTCAAACGAAGTTGACAGAAGGTCCTCATTAACGGTAGGAACATCTTGATCGTCTAAGGTAGACTTGTAATGTTTTGCATTCACTGGTAATGGTGATGACATTGAGGTTTGCTTTTTACTTTTTTATATAAGTTGACTATGTTTCTATGAATATGTTATGTGAGTGGTATGTAAATGAAAGAAGAAGGAGGAAAGAAAGGTGAATAAAGAGAAGAAGGCTTGTGTCTTTTTTAAACTGGTGTGCTGAGCCTTAAATAAATTAAAAAGGGAAGAGTCGAGAAGCGACAAGGACGAAACGTACCCAAAAAGGCTCCGATTCTTGGGGGGGAAAAAGACAGACAGAAAGAGGAAGGGGGGAAACCTACTCCGCTGACGCAGTAGAATTTTTTTTTTTTGTTTCGGAATAGGTTTACCATAATGGTTAGGCAAATTCTAAATCATAACTATAGTACAATGGCATTAGTGCAAATACAAGAAATACAATCCAAGATAAAATAAGCCAGAAACTGTAAAAAGACACATAGATATAAGATTTGGTCGGTCGCATAGAGCTGCCAATACGTTGAAGTGCCTTGAGTTTTTCTGATTTGTCCGCTGTCTCATCTTGTTCCAGTTTCATGACTGTTTCCAGTCGATATCCTCGTTCCTTTTTGTTTGCTTGTAACCAACCATCCAATAGTTTGCGATCCATAAACCAAAATAGAACAACGATCAAACAAGAGCAAAAGGCCAAAATAAGATAAAGAATCATAACCCCATTGTACTCTTGTTGCAGATCTTCAACATTGTCATGTGGATTGCCATCATGGTATGTCAGATCTTGAACATAGCCCACAAGTACGGAAACAATTGTTGTTCCGATATTATTGGAGCATTTTTTCAATGCCATACCTGTACCAGCCAACTCATGTGGTAATAGTAGGGATGTTGAGGTCAGGACAGCGACAGGTCCAAGTGCCAATGCAATGGAAAATAAGATCATCCCAACAGCTGGTACAGTCCACGTGTATGCCAATAAGATAAGTGAAGTCAGGAGGGTCAAAGTGGCGATGAATACTACAAAAAAACGTATGAGCAAAAAAAAAAAAAAAAAAAAAAAAAGGGGGGAAAAAATTTTT
>JNEV01001406.1:0-62756 GCA_000697495.1 Saksenaea oblongispora B3353 | reverse complement strand
AAAAAAAAAAAAAAAAAAAAAAAAAAAAAAAAAAAAAAAAAAAAAAGGGTGGAAACATGTTTCACTTTACAGCTGGTAAGACGTTGACCATAACGATGGACCAGGATACCCATCACAGGGGCAATCACGATTGGAGCTACTTGTGTGAGACTACTTTGATACTTTTTTTTTTGTTAGAGCAAAGAAAAAGAGAGTAAAGAATGGATGTTACTTACACCGGCCATGACACTTGTTGTTTGGAAACGGAACTGAATAAATTCTCTATAGAAATGTGTTAATTTGATGTCGTGTTTGTTTGTCATTTTCTTACGTTGCGATGTCGTCAAAACTACTAAAGACACTAGACATGATAAGTTGTGTCCAAGGAACCATCCAAAATGTGGCTGGTAGGTGAAGAAAAAGTCTTGCAGACCATTTGAATTTCTTTTCTTCTTGATGAAATTGATTTTTATAACCAGATTTAGGTTGATTCATTTCTCGTCCAGACAAGGTAGCCCAACCATTTCGATACATCAGTAACCAATAGACAATATTGGTCACAATACCGAGAGCACAAAAAATGGTGGCAATATGAATTGGCCAGGTGTAAGAACCAGTTCCATTAACGATAGGATAACAGACCATTTTGGCAACCCATTTGGTCAGGCGAGCAATACATAGAAGGATACCTATGACAATAGCTAATTGTCTATCTCGGAACCAGCGAGATAAGATTCCTGCATGCATAAAAAATGATGAATATAGAGATAAAAAGATATATAGAGTTTTAAGCTGACCTTCCTGCATTGTTACAATCATGCCTCCTCCAAGACCAATAATAATTTGACCAGTGACCATCAGAGGATAACTATTGGCATGAGAGGCAATGGATACCATTGCACTACCAATAAAAATAACAATACTGACAAGAGTTGTACCACGAATGGAACCGAGACTGGATATATCATCAATAAAAATACCAGCTAGAAGTGGTAGAATAGTATTAACAAGCGTAACAGATGATAATAAGATGCTGAACTGGGTATTATTGATTTGCATTGACTAAAAAAAGAAAAGTTTTCTTTTTTTAATTATTGTTTCCCGGATAGTTTCTTATTATGGTTACCTTTTTCAACGTTGTTTTTAATGTACCCATGGTTGCTTCTAAATAATGACAGCCCACTTCCAAATACATGTAAGTAAAAAAATTTTCTTCTTCTTCTTCTTCTTCTTCTTCTTCTTCGTTTACCAGGTAATGCAAGCATTAATATTAATACAGATACTTTTAATTGCCATGATGTATTTTCAAAAACATCTTGTTTTTCTGTAACTGATGTTGTAGGAAATAAGACTTCTTGAATTGTTTCTGATGATTTGGCTTCATTTTTATCGGAATTTTCCCTTTTTAGAGTTGACAGTGTCATCGAAAAGGAAAAAGAAAGAAGAAAGAAGAAAAAAGAATCATTGCTTTCTTCCCTTTTAAAAAAGAACGGCAAATCGGAAAGCTCATTTTGTCGGTTTAAGGTGTCCGAAGTCGCAGCCACAGATTAAAAAAAACAATCGTTGTTTCATTTACACTTACTGTATCCCTAGGCAACATTACTTCAAAGCAATCAATCCATGTATATCTATAAAAATAGATATTTCGTTTCCATATTTATTTGTTTAATTTGAACTCGTTTTTATTTTTTTGTGTTACCAAATCAGGATCGTCCATCCTCTTTTTGTGATGCTCCAATCCTACCAATTCCCCGAACTTTTTCATTTTATAAACTATTCTGTTCAGCCAATCGTTTTTCGTCTTTTCTCAGAAAAAAAGAAGATTGTACTCATCCATCAATTCCTTTGTGTAAATTCGATCGACAACTCGACCATTGACCTACATCTAATTATTGATTTTTGGAGTCACGTGTGGTAAATGAAAAAACTAGCCCCTTCTATCAGTTAAATAAAACGTAAACTGTAAACCAAAGAACAAAGTTGTTTCCTTCCTTCTTCCTCATGAAATTCCTCCTTGCAATACCATTTGCACCACTAGTCCTGGCACAGACTATTAAACAGCTGGTTGTCTTTGGTGACTCCTATTCGGGTAACTCAACCCCACTCTTTCTTTCTTCATCTCATAAAAATTTACTTAGATGTTGGTAATTTTCAAAGATGGTCCAATGGTCCCATCTGGAGTGAAGATCTCGCTGCTGGATGGAATGCATCCCTTGTCAGTTTTGCCACAACTGGCGCTATGTGTGACAATGACCCATTTGTCAACCTGACAGGTGCAGAACTTATGCCAAGTGTCAAAGACCAAGTAGAAGAATACTACCGCCTAGAATTAAACCACAACGTAAATGAGACTGTCTTTGCCTTCTGGGTAGGAGCCACAGATATTCACAATGCATTCAAATTACAAGGTACAACTCGAAAATGTTTTTATCTTTTGATGGATCAATAACAATGAATTAGGTGAAACAAACGAACTCCCTGATATCAAACAACTGGGTAATTGCATTATGCGACGTGTGGTAAAGTCATCCATCTGTGTTATCAAACAATGCATAATTCTCCCTATTCTATAGCGTGAAGTTCGACGAGTGTTTAATGCGAACCGCTTGGTTCTGTTGAACGTTCTTCCACTCCAGTATTTACCTTTCTATGCCGGCACAGACATGGAAGAAAGTCATGCCAAAGCAGCAGTACAGTTGAATAAGATCTTAGAACGCGAAGTGAACACTATGAACAAGTATCATCATGCCTTGGAACTGGACTTGGTCGATATGCATACACTTATTTCACATATCGTGGAAGATCCCATCACTTTCAACTTTACCGATGCAGCCACACCTTTCTGGGACAGCTGTCAAAATCAATGCATAGAGGAAACCGTAAACGATTATGTATGGTGGGATCGTACTCATTTGACTGGCGGTGTCCACGAAAAAATCGCCAATAGCATCCTTTCCGCTGCCTCTTACGCTGATCCATCATGGATCGATGCTGATGATATCCGTGCAAAGATAGAAGCCAAGAACTCTCCTTACCGATCAAAAATATACACCTCTCCACCCAATACAGGTTTGATAGAACAACTCGTGAACAAATTCGAGGCCGAAAGACAACGCTCTCGTGAAACACCTCCATCATCCACCTTACAACATCAAGATCTCTATAACGATTCCGACAACCCAATTTTCATAAACCATTCTTACTTGCTATACACCCTGACTGGACTGGTCCTGTTCGTCGTCGTCTTGGGCATCCGTAAAAGAGGAAATGCAAATGCATTCGGCAATGTATCTAGTTTACTTGGTCACCGTATCCCGATCCAGCGTGGCAATAGTCGAAACACATCCATGCGAAAGATGGAGGATGGAATGATGACCTAAATTTCCTTTCATCTTATCTGCATGTTGTCTTGTTCTTTTTCCTAAAGAAAAAAGTGTTGGGGAAAGACGACTAGGTGCTGATGTACATAATAAACAACTGAACTTGTTTTTTTTCATGAACAAGACATTGTCTTTGTGTCTGCTTTTCTTACTGCTTTTCACGGTCCCCTTTTGTCCGCTTAAAAAGGTATAGTGTTTCCAACACCGATAAAAACGGGCCCTGTGTGTTTCCAAAAATCAACCTGTAAAAAGCAAGTTTTTCGTTTTTTTTTCTTAAGGTAAAGTAAACGCTGCTATTTTCTCAAAGGGTACCTTTTTTACCCTGGGTAGTGTAACCATTTACTTTGAAAACGCGCTCATCAAGAAATGGGGGGAAAAGCAAAGCCTATATTAACTCTGACTTTTTTCTTAGTACCTCTTTTGCTTTCTCTAGATGTTAAATCTTTCGGTGACACCTGCAACGCACGGGCCACCTGTCAATAACGTGGCGACTTGCTCTTCAGATACATTGGTCCCACTTGGCCCCGTGAGTAAACCACATGTCCCTTTAAGCCAAATCCTTAGCCATTTCCACGGCCTTCCCAGGTTTGTCTTGCATCCTGAATTCCCCATCTTTGCCCGACTTTGGCTGAATTATCAATGCCGGATCCTCTTTGCGCAAGATCCGCACTGGAGACCATCCGTACAAACCTGGCTGAAATCTGCCGTCCACATGCTTCAACGTCGTATTGAGAAAATAGATCCCAAAAGCAATGATGTGGAAGCTTCAGCGTATTCTATGGCAGAGGCCCTGACCAAACTTCGGGTGTGTATGGAGTTTATGCTTCAAGAAATGCTTGCCTGTGATCAGTTTTGTTTTGATCGAGATCATCGCTACATCACGCTACGAAGAAACTCTGAACACACCGCACGGCCCACACCTCCTCCAACTTTCTCGCATCTGCCTCAGTCCAATCTATGTGCAATGGACTATCTTGGACCGGTTGCTACTACTTGCTACGCACCGACGCGTATGGTGCCAGTTGTCTCATGGTCAAGTCAAGGTCCGCAAGTACCCACGCCTCTCCCTGGAAACCAACCCAACCCTTATCTGTTCATCACGGAAAACGCAGCTCCACCCGTACCTTTGCCATCTACACAACCTTCTTACATGGAACCTTGCAGACCACCGGAAAATGGCGGACCTAAGTTACCCTTGAGTGTCATGCCTACGATACAGTCTACTCCCACCCGAGTCGTGTCCGAGTACACGCCCCTCATCGCCCAAACAACCTGTTTTGATCATGTTACTGAAGAAGAGACAGAGGATGGTTTTGACGAATCAACGCTAACAACGACGGATGATGATGATAAACAAGATGAAGACTACGTAGAAAGTAGTGACGAAGAAGAAGAAGAGGAAGAGGAAGAAGATGAAGATGATGAGGATGGTTCTTGGAACATACCAGATGAACGGACGATTTCATATTTGCAAAGGCCACGACGAAGACGCCAGCGGCGTACTGCCACCTCGTATGACGCAGAAACAACCTATTATTTAAAATCCGTGTTTTTTGAAGTCTACAGTACACAAAACAAGCTTACAAAAGAACAACGTTTGCAGGTACAGCACCATACCGGACTGAAACCAAGGAACATCACCTACTGGTTCTCCAATCATAAGCGGCGATTCCAACCAATACTTGAGCTCTTTCGGGAGACAGTGAAACAAAGCGGTGGACAAGTAAAGACCTATGATGACTTTTTACGTTGGCGACATATGCATGGATTGCCCGAAAGTGGAACGGATGATATAGATCATCAAGAGTTAGCAGATACCGCCTAAAGAGAATAAAATCACGTTTTCTTCCTTTACAAAGATAAGCCTATCATAATGATAAGTCTTTAAGAAAGAACTGTTCGTTCTAATTCCATACGAGGGAATGAAGCTACGCAATCCAATGTATATTCTTATTGCATAGTACAGAACATTCCAAAGTAAAGATTGTCACAAACACGATATATAAAAACAGGTGTGCGCCAGCTTTTCCCAAAGTAACAAACAGCTATTGTTCATGTTTTCAAAGACTGGTGTTATACAATTGCTTGATATAACGTATTGCTCTATAAACGCACGACCAGTCTTATGCAAGTATTTAAAATCTATTTGTTTTGACAACTTGTTTCAAGTGTAATCCATGATGACGACGACTTGCCTCTCTTTGAAAAAGTGCTTCACAGTTACCTTTCCACATACAAGACTTGTGCACAGAATCAAAAAACACACGAAGATATGGTTTTAGAAACGGTGTAGCTGTAAAATTCAGTCGGTGATTCCGGTGCTAAATGGAGAAAATGCCCCGCTTTCCGGGAACCACATTTGGAGGTTAAAGCCACTGAGACGCGTCCATTTGAGCGCGAAATCTGTACGCGCCAGGGGACGCGTCTTACTCCGCTCCTTACATAACACAAATACATGGCACCAAAATCGACGCTGCAACATGAACGACTGGCACGATCGAAGAAGACAAACCAACCAAAGAGAACCAATGGAAAAATAGCAAAGCATACTCCCGTTTCCGATCGACGACGACGACGAACCAAGACAATAAAGAAAATGGCTAAAAGGGAAGACAGGGACGACAGTAGCAATCACAGCGATGCTAGTGAATCTGCGGATAAAAATGCAGCACAACAGAATGAAAGTGACGATGACGATGAAGACAATGTTCCTCTTGCCCTACGCCGTGTAGTGAGGGAAAAAAAAGCAGCTACTCCCGAGCCAACCCCTGAGCCGCTGACAGCTGATACGGAACTCATGTTAGATTCGCTTCAGGATCAGAAAGAAGGTACCTGTCGTCGGTATTGCATCTATCAACATACTGAGATACTATTTCTTTAGTCATATTAAAGAAGTTCTCGCACTGCTTGGATGAGCTATGCGCTACAATTGACAATGCAAACGAAAATAAAGAGGATGCCATGGTGAACGAAGAAGATGACAGCACACAATTTCTCCCATTAACTTCGACAAGAAGGTTCACAGCGTTAGCATTAAAAGCTGCTCAACATAAATGTATCGAGAATGCCGATATGGAAAAGCTTGGCCGGATCCTACGCCATATGGAACATACGATCAGCTCTTCTTTAGAGCTGGATGCCATTGGTCAGTACGCTGAATTAAGAAAACAGCAAGTCGATACAAAAATACTTGCAGATCAGGTAACAAAAATGCTGGAGTTGGTATCGACCACGTTGGAAATGTGTGTGGCATTGTACGAGATCATGGCAGCATGTAAACTGGATAGACAGGTAAAACAGATGGTGTGCATGGGAGAGAAGCATTAATTTTTTTTTTTTTTAGATCCTTACCGAAAATACAATTATTACCTGCTTGCGAGTGATACGAGCTCAGCTAGAAAATACGATATACCCTTTGATTGACTTGAGAAGTTTTGAAGAGGATGTGACAAGCTGTAGGTTTCACAGAACATGGACAACATGGGCACTAATTGTATTCTCCTAGTAAATAATCACGTTCGTTCGTTTTTAGCGCTTGCTGAATCAGGCACGACTACCAGAAATTATTTATCGCTACTGCTCCCGTTAACCACTCGATTTCTTCGACGTGCATCTGTATTATTACAACAAGATGAAGTGGAGGATAACGTGATTGTTCTTATTTCCTATACCAGCATGGGCTGTTTTTTCCACGATTACTCGGATGATAATACATCAAGTCTCCTTATCACATCCAAAGATACGACCACAACCAATGCATACGAACAGCTGAAACTCAGTGCTATGGATATGCTCAAGACATTGTTCAGTACCTATGAGCAGCATCGACGATGGATTCTGGACGAGTTGCTATCAAGTCTAAGCGGCCTGACAGTAACAGATCGAACAGTAAAACGATTCCGGTTGCGAGATAACACAACCATCCATGTGACAAGTGCACTTTTCCTGCAATTGATCCAGTGCTGTTGTATTGTCAGAAACAGTAATGAGCAGAACACATTGCGTAAATGGGGAATAAGACAGCAGCGACTACAAAAGGATGGTGACATGAGGTTACTCAGTGAGCATGAAGACAAATTGGTAAAACGAGCGTCGGATATGTGGCGTTCTGGCAACGAAGCTGTCTTTCAAAGTGCCTCGTACCTCCTGGAATTTTTATTGTCAAAGTAAGGCATAGCGGTACCTCACGGATAGACGTTTAACTTTTTTTAAGATGTAAATCACGTAAACGTGATGCCTATTCGGTAGCTGAGTATCGAGAAATTATGGAAAACATGATGAAGGATATCCTTGTCGTTTTCGGTGATCCAGAATGGCCAGTCGCAACGTTACTTATGCGAGTGTTTAGCAAAATTTTGGTGAGTACAAGAACTTCACTTACCGCCTAGCTAACAGAAGACGTTTGCAGATAGTTCAAATCGAGAACAAGAAATCTGACGTTTATCTAAAATCACTGGCTATCGAATGGATAGGCATTATTGCTGGAAGACTCAAAGTGAGCAGCAGTCGCCTTTCAGGAACCCACGGAAAATTCACTCCCGAATGGGTCTATGAACTGAACGAAAAATTACCCTTAGAAGTATGTTGATTTTCTCGCATCCCTAGGTCCACTAACCGTTACCTAGATCACCTATGATACCTCCCCATCTTCTCTGCAACTCCTCTACCACTGTCAAATGAGTCTTCTGCAAACCGTCGATAGTAAGATCAATCCATCCATAAGCCAGGTGAGCACGATTTGCATTCTTCTTGCGTTTAACCTCAATCGATTAGTTTTACATGTGCAACTGGGGCTATGAATGCACCTTGAGCTGGTCTAAATCAAAAGAAAGTGAAGATATCCAATGGCCGCAGGAGTTAGGGACGTGTGTGCGAAATATGGCAAAAGACATGTGGTTCCTTTGTCTGGGATCCGATGTCGATATACCCAATCAAGAAAGGTTAGTAATCATAGCACAATGTATGTACTGGAAAATGAAAATACTAAATGCTGTGAGTAGTGTATTAGATACTACACATTTTAACCGTGATGATATCCGATTCCTTAACGAATTGCTGCTGTCTCGGGATCCACTTTACAAAAGTTACCGTTTTCTTATGTCACAGATTATGGAATGTGTGGATCACACTGTTGTTACGTTCAGAACAAAAGCGTTGCGTTCTTTGGGTCGAATTGTCGCTGAAGTTCATGAAGTACTCGATGAGGTAGTGAAGTGCTCACTAGTAGCAATATATATTGGGTGAGCTAACGGTTTATTCGCTGTAGAATCATATACGTCATGCTGTGATTCAACGTACTCGGGACAGTTCGTCATCCGTACGCGATGCTGCCGTGGATGTGATTGCCAAATACTTGGGACAGCAGCCAGAGGTACACGTGGAGTTGTACCGAGCTATCCAAGGACGTATCTCGGTAAGATAAAGGAAAGCGCTGATTACGAAGACATTAATACGTTTTAGGATACGGCTGGAACTGTTCGTAGAAGAATGGTGAAACTGCTTCGTGATTTGTACTTCAAGTGTGATAATGTGAACGTTAAACTCGATATCGCATCACGTCTCGTCCAACGTATCCGTGATGAAGAAGTTACTATTAGCGACCTCGCACTTAAAGTGACACAAGAAGTACTGTTCCATCCGTTCCGAGATATTGAACAAGACGATGACAATTACTTTGGCTTTAGCTATCAAAATTCACCAAAGGAGCGTAAGCGGCGCATCGATGAGCTGACAGGTGTCATCATCGTAGCGGCTTCCGCATCTGAATTGGTTGTTGCTGATTCGGAAATGTCTCTGGCTCAAATTGTAGAAAAGGTATGCGTTTATTTAAGGGAAAGGTGCTTACCAAGAGGTAGACAATGAACATGTGTGATGATAAATCACGGATGTGGTACGAGAAGGTCTTCCAGTGGATCGTCGACTCGCTGTTTACACGATTACTGGTGCTTGATGAATCCGGAGAACGAGAAGGCTTTATTCGTTGTTTGGGAACAGCGTATGCTTTTACGAAGACATGTCCGGAACTTCTGCGTGAATCCCAGATATCGATGCTCCAACCTTACTTGACCGTGGCGGACGACGTAAGCTAAGGTCTTGGATGATCTTTCTCTGACGTTTATGTTACATAGGGAGACCTAAGGACAGTGAGTTTTGTACTCATGATATACAGGGATATCTTGCCAAAGATGAAGCATCATGACCATGATTTTATACTACTGATGGAAAAGACATTGATGCAACTGTGGAAGAATGGTCCATTAGAGGTAGATGAAGCTATATACGATGGTTTTGTCATAACTGTATGTTATGTAGTTGATGGACAATGTTATATCCTGTCTCTGTTCTATCGTTCTTTGTATAACGTATCGATACGGTTTAATATTCACAATGCTATGCCCCTGCCTTGGTACGAGCGATAGTCTACATTGGTCACAGTAGCTAACACGTACCACAGGGTATCTCCGTGCAGATCAACAAAGCATTCAATCTTCGGGCATGCCAGCCAAGTCGGTGGCTATCATGCGCAAATCATTGCTCTGCTGTGGATTACTTTGTCAGCATTTTGACTTTGACAAGCATTGGGAGAAAAGTATGAAAGCTATGGCGCGAGGATTGCCATCTTTTATGGCTCAGGTACGATAAATGAGAATACATGCATACGTGGTGTTTACGAAAATCCATGAAAGGGAAATATTCCTGCGCTCGTTTTTAGCCTCTTGCGATATTTTGCTGATGATGCTATCAATGATATCGAATCTGGCGAGGAATTACGAATAGGAGCATTACAAGGTCTAGGCCATTTTTTTGCAGCGTATCCAACATTCACCATAAGGGAGACAAGCACTGCGCTGATGGACAGTGTTTTTCAAGACGGCACAGTGAATATGAAAGTTCAGTTGATGAGAATCTTCCAATTGTTTCTTGCAGCGGAAGAGACGCGACTTAAAAAACGAGAAGAGAGTAAGTGAGAAATGAGTGCGGGAACGAGATACAAATAACTTCCTGAATAGCTGCGGGTACGTCTCTGTACCAAAAGACAATTGATGTGGACACCTTGCTCGGAAATACCGAGGAATTTGCGGAACTTGGGTACGTCGCCAATAGTCTATTTCCCAGTCAATTTCTTACGTGCATGTCCCTGTAGTGTCAATGGATCTATCATGCAGAAATATCTTTATGCTATTTCGAAATGTGCACTTGGTGAGAACATTGAGCTTCGCTACGTCGCATTTGACGTTCTTGAGTCGATCATTCACCATGGGTTGGCGCATCCAGCGCAGGTAAATCTTTTAGACGACGATGCATAGTATATGTATAACGTCTGCTTTTGATTAGTGTATGCCTGCTATCGTTGCAGCTGAAACAAGTCCGGATATGACGCTGAGAGAAAAAGCAAACTGTTTGCACAAGTATGCGCATGACAAGTACGGTGTGGTACTCTACAATGATCTGGCTAAATACGTTGCGGCTGCCTTCGACTATCAGCAACTTCTCCTGGGTGATAGTGTTAAAGGTAGATGAAATGCATTGAGAAACAAGAGACTGATTGCGTATGTTAGGCTATGGAACTGGAAAAGATACCAAAACGGATGCATTGTTTAGCTTCACCTATGAAGTTTTAAAGACAAAGAAGAGGATTAAACTTCACTTCTTGGAGGCGCTTGTGAAACCTTTTCAATTTGATTACAAAACAATGAAGGCGAACAACGTAAAGTATAATCAGCACCTTCTGCAGATGTGTACTCATCTTCTGACATAGTTGAACATCTGTTTTTTTCAATTCCTGGCTGACAACTTACTCACGTTGGAATTTACTTCATCCGACGAAGTTTTGTATATATTGTTTTTAATTGACCGTATACAGATGGCGGTGAGTCCTGAAATTGTATCGCATGTTCAAACCCTTCAAGAACGAGGCATGTTCGAAACAATGGACGAAAATACAGAATCGACGAATGCGGCCATTACACTGTATATCCTTTTGCGTGTAAAGCACACTTTGATGGAAATCTATGATATCTCCGAAATGTAAGTCTATTCAACTTGGGCATGGTTGCTTGACTCATGCATATCACAGGGAAAGCCAGGAACATGATCCGACCGACCGAACGAAACCACGCTCTCTTTTGAGAAATGTCAATATGGATGGCGTAATCCACTGGTCAAACGAGATCAAGTACAAGAGGCCAATGTAAACAAAACCTTGCTAGAATATTGGTTTGTTATGCTGTCAAAGATGACAATTGTAAATTTTTCAAGCTGCTTAGACCACTGAGTGGAAAGCTTATGTAAACTACGTGTATACAATGCTGTTGCTTCTTCGATAAACTTCCCTAAGAACGGGCATTGACCCGGGCACCCTAAAATACAAAAACAAGTTGAGAAAAATGATTGTAAGAAAACTTCTTGGATAATGCTGCATACGCTCTCAAAACATTCTCGTCTTGAGTTTTCTTTATCCAAGGAACATGACACGTCAGTAAGATCATCTCTTTGCCTTGACGGTCATGCTCTTAGCGATTCTTTGTTTCGTGCTAAACTACACATTTGATTGGATTTGATAGAATAAAACGCAACCGGCGGTCGCATTTAATTGCCAAAGATGGAAAAAATGGTATTTGAGTCCTTCATAGGAGGTGATTTATCGCGTTGGATCTTTGCTTCATTTGTATGTTACCAGAAAAGCTCTTTGGACCGAACAGCATGTCCAAGTGCACATTTCTTTACGAAACGTAATTATTTTTAAGTATGAGGTAATAGATAAAATGAGAATACGTCATACGGCGGTTCCCCTTGCTTTTGGGTTCCATGAATTCCATATGCTACAGATGTTTTCTTTTTGGTATAGTTCCTTCCCTTGATATGCAAAGGATTGATTGCAGCGCAATCTTCCCTCAAGTTATCGACTACGATTGCATCATCTCAGCGGACTAGGTTCAGTTTTAACACTCTGGTACCCCTTTCACCACTGTTCCTAGGCACCTCCTCAATGAGAGTTGTTGGTGCATGAAAAATCCTTACGCCCATTATCATTGTCATTGTAAGCCCCTTTGTTTTGGCATATCCATGAACGGAATCAAAGACACCGACAAATCGATATCAGAATCAACATCTTAGTTGCTCTCCACGATCAACAACAGTCGACACCATGGGAATAGGAATCATTAGGATGCAGAGGGGCACCTAGTGTTTGGCAAAATCCAACTTTGATTCTCAAGAAAAACCTTCTGACTCCTACGGATTCCCATATTCTGCAGCGCATATTAATGACTGCCAATCTAGATGTGGAATAAGAAGAAATCTATCGCTTCGTTGAACTTGACGATATCAGCATTCTTCAGACTAACCCAATTCGGCTTACATAAGGCGCCATTTTCTTAGAGACCATAACTGTAGCCCACATGATGGAGAATAAACAATATTCCAGCCTGGACGTTAATAACAAATACCATAGCGCAAGTTGAAGGCAGTTTGCGCGCTATGGAACCCACGAAATTGGAGGCGGTCTCTGTCTTGCGATGGTTTGTTTGCCCTGACAACTATTCGTCTTGCCGTGTCGCTGCATTGATTGCTTTGCATGAGAAGAAAAAACAACCGTCCAAGAGTGATTTCCTGATAAGGATGTATGATTCCCAAATCAGTTAGCTAGAAAATCAGAAAATTTCTGCAATTTAGCTAAACGACAATGTCTAGTCAATAATGCGCTCCGGTATCAAAACCAACTGCACGCGAAAAGTCCAAACACACTGAAGTTGGAATTTTCTTTTTCATCGTAGAGACGTGTTTCATCCATTTCTTTTCTTGTTACGATGCAACATCAGGCTGTGATTGCTCCCTCTCCTGTCCGTTTGCTGAGAACCACCCACTATTGTCCGAAGACCAGATCCAACAAAAAACCAAAACTCAAGCACGATAGCTACACAGTGTCGCCCATGTAGGTTTTGTACGGTGATGGACCATGCTGACGTGACTTTAGAGTAGAGGAGGAACTATGTGAAATTGTAAATAATACCATAGCAAAGGTAGACGAGCCTATCGATCGCGCCGCCCTCCTACAGAAAGATATCTCCAATGTACAAGCATGAATATGTTTTACCTATGAAACCATGGCATCTCCATCTAGAAACACTCTGCCTCTGCTGGGACGTTCAGTGTCCTCTCTTTTATAGAATGTCCTAGTAAGACCGATAAATACCTATGCATATAAAAATCCCACTGTCCACTTACAACAGACGGCTTCTATTCTCTGTGCAGTGTTTCCGGTTCTACGCTGCCAACCAGGTTGATGAATTTTTTCAGCTAGATAGCCAACCTATTCAAAGTGCGGTAGCGCAATGCCAACGTTGCTTCGTCTCTGTCAATATGAATTAATGAGTTCTGATTGTAAATGCCGCTTTACATACGGACGATATTCGCTCATTTCCTTCTAGTAACCATATGCAACTTGGACTGATTCTATGGCGTTGGTAAGTTTGGAAAACGGTAGAAGCAACGCTACTGTAGTTGGCGGAGTTACCCAATTGGAAATTTCTCCAGTTGGTCAGCAATACAAAGCGATGGAAAATACATAGGTAAAAGTCATGGATGTTGTCTACTGTCGCCATCGCATGGGCAAAGGGACGAGAAAAAAGAGGACCAGTAGAATTGACTCAATACAGACCTCTCCTAAGGAAACTACAACCTTTGATTGAGAAAGATTACTGTTCAGCCATAAAACGATGCCATCATGCGTTGTTTATTAGTTTACAATTTATTTGCCTGCGTCATATAGCGTACTACGTACTGAGTTTCTTGTTCAGTAAAGGCTTATACGCAGGAAAAAAAAATAAGCATGGTCTTAGGCTAGCAGCGGCAACAGCGGCAACCGTACGGAACGACTGCAGCACCTGCCCCACAGCTGCCATCCACTGATAGTTGTTATGCCGACAGCATTGTTAAAATATGATTGGGTGGCGTTATTACCGCCATGGCACTTCTGAAAAAGTCCGAGGGCATAAACAGTAAATCAATAAATACCATGTTGTTTGTATCAATAGCAGTTTTAAGAGAAGGGTGGAGAACCCTAACAGGCTCTTTGTACACTACTTTTCATATGAAGCGATATATTTGGATTTTAGCATTTTACCTAGTCGGAACCTACGTTGTCAGTTGTAAGAAGCAAGACGAACAACGACATCCCACGCATATTATCAAATTAAAAAATCTGCAAAATGATACCGCATGGCGTAAGATAAAAAAGCAGCGGCATTCGTTTGCTAATTCCTCTGGCTTAGTTCTTCCTCCTACTGCGTTCATACATCAGCATTACAGACAGTTTGAGCAACGGCGGACGAAAGGCGAGATATTCCACGCAATCACGGAACGCAGTGATGCCGTTAAATTAGATCAGATCAACATCAGTCAGCAGTTTCTAGCAGTTGTAGGGACCTTTCAGCCATCTTTTGTCGAGTACCTCCATACGCTCAGTGCAGTTGACTATGTTGAGGCGAATCAGGTGTACAAGGTCACTTCCATGAAAAATACGGTTGTGCAAGAAAACCCACCTAGCTGGGGTTTAACCCGGATATGTCAACGTGAGAACAAAGCGACATCAACTTACATCAGCGACGAGATGGCAGGGTAAAGCGTAAAAAAGAAAAGAGGTACAGTCACCTCGGAATGCTCATCGATGGTGGTAGAGACGGCGTGCATGTCTATATCTTTGATACAGGCATTAACACAATGCACCCCGATTTCGAAGGTCGTGCGGTCATGGAGCCTAGTTTTGTCAGTTATGAAGAGAACAAGGATTATTCTGGCCACGGTACCCTAAAGGAAAAAAAAATAATGAATGCTTATAACCATGATCATCTCTCTAGGCACACATGTAGCCGGTATCGTCGGTGGTAAGCAGTACGGTGTCGCCAAACGAGCTATTTTACATGGTGTAAAGATTTTGGACGAGGATGGCGACGGTAGCGTCGTTGGAATGATGCGTGGTTAGTGGAACTCAACCGTCTGATGTAAGAAATTCTCAACTTCTCTTTGTTCAGCCATATCCCATGTCATCCAGGTGGCCGTTCCGGGAAAGACAATCATCAACTTGTCATTGAGTGGTCCGCGTTCAAAAGCGATGGACGATGCATTAACGGCAGCGGCTGAGGAATACCATATCCCCATCATTGCCTCGGCGGGTAACACCGGCGATGATGCCTGTGCCTATTCGCCGTCGGCCAACCCAAGTGTATTTTCTGTCGGTGCATCTGATACTTACGATCGTGTGACCCCATTTTCGTCTTATGGAGAATGCGTACGACTATATGCACCAGGAGCAAATATCACAAGTAGCTGGTTAAATGAAAGTACAATGACAATGGATGGAACAAGGTGAGAAGAAAAAAAAAAAGGAGCAGGGAGGTAACAGCACGTTCATTATCTATCTATTTTTGTAGCATGGCAAATCCTCATGTTAGTGGAATTGCTGCATTGCTCATGGCAAGATACAATTTCCAATCTGTGCACGAACTTTACGATGTCCTGACAACGATCGCGACTACAAACGTTCTCACCGACGTTCGAGGCAGTCGTAATTTGTTGGCGTACACAGGCTTTGGCCTAGGATGAATAATACATCTCAATGTATACATATGATGACTGTAAAGCAGGGATTAAAAAAAAGTGTGTTTTTGGGTGCCTCTTCGTCATGTCTCTGTATTTCTCCCTTCATGTGATTGGGTAGTGTGTTAAACGATTGTAGCTTTTACGAACTTGGTTCTTATATCCGCTATCAGATAAAGCAGCCGAAAAGTCTGCGATGCCCAAGTCACTTGTTGTGGGAGTGAACAAACACTCTGCAGACTACTATCCTATTCGCAATATTAACAATGGTATCCTTTAGAATCTGGATAGAACGACCTATGAGCGTAATCGAGTCCTTAGAAAACATGGAATTGTGAAGATGCAGGGATCCTCTGTAGAGGGAAATGTTAGAAATCCAATCCTCATACGAACGATATTTCACGCATTTCAACATGCTCAAAGGATCAACCTTCGCTCTCCCGTTGTTGCGGATACCGTGGATTTGAAAAACAATCCACTTATTACAGATGTGACATTTACTGGGTTTATGAAGACATATTATCCATGTACCTCTGTTGTGTTTTGTCCGCAATTGGAAAGACATGTAGTTGCTCTCGCAGCCATCCTGGATGGTATCAGTACTCGCCATCACGCCCAATATTTCATGTCGTTGTTTTTAACGTACACATCAACTTTCGCAATAGGATGATTTATCTGCAGCTCAGCAAACGGGTTTGAAATGGCATATGAACGACTGACTGGACGTCATGACAGCTCAAAATACATTAAACGCACAGTCAGTTAAACGCGTTTCATCGATCCATTACGTCGTTCCACATAGTGAGCGCGAAGAATTCAGGAACGTTGGATAGATTCTTGGAAACGCCATATCTGCTTAGCAATGGTGAAGAATATATAACGCTTCTCAATGCAAACTCTCAGACGTCCTGTTACATTGACGCGCCACTTGAGATGCTTTTGATGTCTATCTTGCCATCAATAGATTGCGATAATTCCACGTACTTTGACAAGACAAATGCATTAGATAAGGCATTAATGGACGCGCTCTTTGATTGTAGCAAGAATAACCAAGAATTGCGATTGAAAGCATCGAACAATTTCCGCGACTTCATTTGGAAAAACACACCATCCACGGCAGAAATGAGTGATACGGTAGAGCTTTTTGAATTCTTCCTGGCTCAAACTTCTGTTAGAGTTCAGTCTTTGTTTGCTATTGAGTCTCAAAAACGAATCGCTTGCGAATGTATATTGGACAGGGAAGAAAAGCACAAACTACCGACCATAGCATCATTCAGCATGGTCATCCATACGAGATTAAGAACAGGAAGAATGATCAACATAACGGATTCATCATCCGAAGAGGATGATGCTTATGCGGTGTCATCAATGTATTGGTTGGGGATGGGAGGCATGGGAGTGAGGGGGAAGCAGTTGGGGTAGTTGGGGCCACTGGCCCTATTTATAAGCTGGGATCAGTCTCGCCTTATAACTTTGCTAGGCGAGACTGGGGACAGGGACACTTGATTCTAGCCTATATAAACAGCGCGTATTTTGGCTCTGAAATTCTGTGTGTTTCGAATGGGTTACGCAAGATACAGAGTCACGAGAAGGAACTACTACAATAGGAATTACGGTTCCTGGAGGTACAGACGATACAACTATCGTTCTCTTTTTGGTGGTGCCACATCTTATCGAAGGTCCTATGGATATCGTGGGGGTTATCGTCAGCAGGGGTATGCCCGTTACGGCCACGGTTTTGGTGGATACGAGTATAAGAAGACGTATACACAAAGCTACGGGGGAGCTTCTAGGAAGAGTTATGGCAAAAGGTCCGCCAGGTGGGCGATGTCGGGGAGAGCGTTTGGAATCAAGGAGCTTGCGAACAAGTACGCCCGGAGGTTTAGCACTAAGAGTTTTATGGCTTCTGTGGCGAGGAAGATGAAGTATCGAGCCACGCTGAGCAAATTGGATGTTCAGGCGTAAAACAAGCATGAGGCTCCATATCTGGAGAGGCAGCGAATGGAATGGCTGGCGTGGAAGGACGGCGGTGATGGGGAGGATAATTGTTGGTGGTGTATCATATTATAGGAAGGTTATTTAAGAGCTTTTGTATCAATAAAGGGAGGGAGGGTAGGGAATATTTGTTAGTGTATTGGGATATGTGATGGTGGTATGTTGAGTGATACTTTGGTGAAGTTTTGTAAGATTCTATTGTATTTTGAGGTTTTTATTACTGGAAGTCGATAAAAGTTGAAAAAGTGTTATTGTGAAAACGACATTAAAAAATGTTTTATGAAATTGAGTTAATGGTATAGGAAAATAAAAAAATAGGCGGGTGTGGTCCGGGAATGGATTTGTCCACTTCCGCCCAGGGAAGAAGTTATTGAAGAAGAAGTGCAATGTGCGGGTGTTTTTCGGGAGGATGGACCGTGCATTGCCGGAGTGCGGGGTTTGAACACGTAATTTATTTCAGGGATCTTCGTGTGTTACGAGATCAGGTTATTGTTATTGTTTGCGACGGGGAGGATCCCCGCCGAGAGCAAGCACCGGAGGTGCGTAGCAAAAGTCGCAAACGAATGTGAAGCTATTATTTGAGACATAATGTGTTTATTCAGGTATCAAGATTGAAATCATCTTCGATGGGTTGATGGCTCGTGATCGATCCATACAGGGGGCATCAAGATAAACGAATATACAATTTTTTGAGCCAATCAGTATCTGCAGTTTTGGAGTACAATGGATCCGCGGCATTGCTACAACACCAGATGATGGGTTTTCCCAGAGAATTTTTGTGCCCTTTCCATATCTTGGGCGATGATTAAATTTCTTTTGACAGCCTAGCCAGTTCTTATAGTGCGGGAAATGATCAATTGAGAAATCATTAAATATCGTGTACTGGACATTATTAAAGCTGTAATTTGTATTCAGATACCCAGAGTGGTATGAGTAAGTTCCAAGGGACAGCGCCCATTCGGTTTTCCCTATCCTCGATGGTCCCACAAGTACAAAACCTTTCGATCTACGAGGTTGCTGTTTAAATGTATTAAGTTAATGTTTGGTCATATGAAGCTTACATGTTTCAAGTTTTCTTCGACCCAATCTTGCATGGTTGAGGGGGCTGGAATTGTTCAGGGTTTTCGACGGGTTCAATATCATTGTCTTCTACTTGCTCTTCTTCTGGGACTTTGAGATAACGGAAAAGTGATCCTATTTAAATACTTATTTGCAACTTGTGGTATTTGGTACCGCAGCCGCAGTACTCAGCTACATATGAGTACAGCGTTGGGGTTATAGCGGTTTTCTGGTGTCTCATGTAAGTAGTAGCACGAATGAAAAGTAAAAAGATAACCACAAACTCAGTGGAACTCATCAGATTTGGGTTGTTGAAGACATCGGACATAATTCTTGACAGAAACAGAAGTAGCAGCGTTGTTAAAAATATTTGAAAGACAAGCTTTATAAGTAGCCTCGAGAGGTTTGGGAATTTCGTCGGGCACTCCTTCTCCTCAGATTAAGTGCCCAAGAGTGAGGTTTTTCGGAAGAAGTGAACGAGCGCAGGTCCAATCCAAGATATTCCTGAGATAGATGTTCGTTCAGTGTAATAACTTGGTGCGATATAATTATGATTATACAATGCATCAGCATAAATGTTCTACTACTTCATGGCGTATTGTGCCTTTGATTATTCAAACTATTACACCTCCTGCATATTCCCAGGTAGCAAATGCTCTCACGGTTGGGCATTCCTACCCTCGGATGCTTTTAGCTTGTGTTTCATTATTGCAGTTTGACGAAAGTATTGGAGTGAGAGTGCCCGACGAAATTCCCAGAGTTTTTTTTAGCGAGGTAGTGGGGGATTGCCTTCCCTGAATGCTTCTGCGAATGCTTGGAAATCCCAATGTTTGAGAGGATTATTGCAAAAGAAACGAAGATAAGGATCTTGAGTTTTAATTCCCAATCGATATTTTTGCAGATTCTTCATTGTGTCAGTCTTCAGTGCAAGAAACGTTGAGGATCCTACATCTGCATGAAACCATAATATAGACGCGTTATGAAATTATTTAAACACCGCCATTATCAAAGTAGATGGGAATGCAAGCAGGACTCAGTTTTGTTGTTGTTCCATGAACCGACTTGGAGGTGGCGATGCCATCTTGACAAACCTTATTCTTTCTGCTGTGGGACCTTGGAAAGCGTAGAGATGGAGTCAGAGCAACTTTCTCAACTTGGTGGCTATCCCAATGCCTTGACAATAGCAGCTCTCTTAGAGATGTGGTTGTAAGGTTGAAATTGTCTTGCTGAAAGGCCATCGTTTTTATCGAAAATAGGCCTGTGGTTTTCTGTAAGTTCTTAACTCTCTTGGTTCGTATAGTATATGAAACACTGATTATTCTTTAACTTCTATCTTAATTGGAATGGAGTCACTTGATGTTTATTTGCTATGTGTATTTTGGTTGGAATCGTTTTCAAGTCTCCTCAGTCTTGTGTTGGGCGTTTATGGCAATGTAAGTCACTTTATGTATACTGTTCACCAACTGCATACTCATGAGCTAAATGTAGTAGTTCGTCTGTCTCTTTTCTTTTTTTCAAAGGAAGTTGCTTCGGTACAAAAATAAAACCGGGCTTGGTTTCATGGGAATCTGCCGCAATGGGTTTTCATCCTATTTGACTAAGCATTCTTGGTGAAATATATCTCAAAGGCTTCTTTCTTCATTTTTGCAGCGAGGAAAGGAAGACATTGCATGTTCGATCCAAGCTCGACAATCCGACCTTTTACTTTATTTAATGAATTACAGATTCGATCCATGAGCCGATCATCCACTCTCAGTGAATTTCTTCTAATACCTGCTTTTATCTTTGACCAGAAAGTCGGTGATGGACATCCTAGATAAACATAATATGAAAGATATGTTTATTGTGATGGATAATTGCAGAATCCACCATTCTCGCTTTGTCGTAGATGCTATCAACAAGCGCAGCTATAAACCTTTGTTTTATGCCACCATATTTGCCCTTCTTGAACCCTATTGAAGAATGCTGGTCCAAGATCAAGAAGAATACTAGAAAAAACCCGCTCGACAAGTCTGGACATGCTCACGCCACGCATTGCTGAGGCATGCAAGGCAGTTACTGCAGCTGATTGCCAAGGTTGGATAAGACATGCTGAGACTTATTGGGATTGGTGCCCGCAAAAAGAGATCGGCTTGAAGTAGTATATGCCTCAATAAATTGCTTAATAGTCTCAAAAACTTGGTACTTGTTTACTGTAGTACTGGATAATCGCTTGTCAATTTCAAAAGCCGCGGACGGCCCAAGGGAAAAAAAAGAGGTGCAAGCATCCGTTTTTCCATAGCCTGTGGGACAGGATTTGGAGATAGCAAAAAGGAAGTAGTTATCAATGGGGGTTTTCTATTTTTGCTATGGAATAGTCATATGATAGACCATATGCTTTCAGTGCTTTGGAACCGACTAGCAATTGGTCCATCTAATCTCAGAATAGAGAGCCTAGGCCTTTTTTTTTTTAAGGGGGAACGATAACAGAGCCGGCCATTACAGGAACTTGCTAAACAGAAACAGTTGGGAGCTAAGCCATACTACGTAGTCTCAAAAGGCAACATTATCTAACAAGACATCCCATCATCCAGAGACTGTACTTTTGGCCTAGCTTTGGTCCCACATCTTTGCATAGCATATGTCAAAGCGGTGAGCATGAAATAATCATTATAAGTGTCATGCTCACTAGTCCCCTGGCGATTTTATTTCGATACCTCGCAGGGATAGATATTGACATTTTCAATGGCAGACTACTGGTTGTTCGCGTAACCGCGACGCGACGAAATTTTCGCGTCGGGTTTTTTTGTTTTTTCTTTGTCAGATCTAATTCCATCGCATAGTTTCGATGTCGAAACCAAGGACACTTTTGAACTTTTTCAAGCGTATAGACAAAAACAATACAACGACATCGAATGGCACCACAACGACGACGAATAGCACAGTAACGAAGGTGCAACAGACGATAACATCCACCGTACATCGTAATGTAAGAAATGAAGAGGATGACGATGTGATCATTGTTGGAGAAAAAAAACTATCGGCCCAGCGTACAGTGATAAGCAATCACGATGATGACGATCTTATTTTTATTGGGGAAAAAAAGAAAACAACTCAAACGTCGACATTTTCCTCGTTTACCAACTCGCAGGACAGCAGCAGCGATGGATACAGTAGCTCGCCATTCAGTTCATTTGGAACGAGTAACGTCGTAATGCAGAACACATCACGATACAATTTTAAAACGTTTGATCCCTTAAAAGTAACCGGGCCACGATTTTCGAGTCAAGAGATCCAGCAACCTCCGCCTGAACCTCCACGTCTGACCCCTCAGAAACGCGCCCGAGAACCGAATAATGATAGCTACAATCAATCATCACAATCTAACAGTACGTTCCAAAAACGAAGTCGCGCGCTGCCACCATCGTTCGGTTCTATAGCCAGCAAGACACAATCCTCTTCATACCCTGCGCTATCTTCTTCATCTCGAGTTACCAGTGCCTATAAAGTACCTCAATCTTCAAAAGTATCAACGTTTAGTTCTTCCCCTTGGACGAAACCACCTAAAGCAGCTGGACGTCCAAAGCTTGCCAAAGCACCCAGTTTTGGCCCATCCAAGTCAAATGGATACCGACCAACACTATCAGCAGAACAGCAGCGTGTGATGGATATGGTTGTCAATGAGCGTCAAAATATGTTCTTTACAGGATCCGCAGGTAATGTGAGACAAATCATGCATTGTGCTACATATCTTACAATTGAAAAGGAACGGGAAAATCCGTGCTTTTAAGAGGTAAGGTTTCAGAACATAGACCAAATCAAAAAGACTCATGGGGAATGGTACAGCAATGATTGATAAACTGAAAGAAATACATGGCGACGGTGTAGCAGTGACAGCTTCCACAGGTATAGCTGCGTGTAACATCAGTGGTTCGACATTGCACAGGTAGATGCAACGTACATGCAATCACAGTGTGCTGACCGTTTCCGTCAGTTTCGCTGGCATCGGTATGGGTACAGAAACAGCGGAGCGGCTGATAGAGAAGATCGGTAATAACTCTAAACTGCGCTCACGGTGGCAAAAGACCAGGATTCTGATTATTGACGAAAGTAAGGATCACTTGTGTTGGTGGTATGGCAGCTGTTTACACGTTGTTGTTAGTCTCCATGGTGGATGGTGAACTGTTTGATAAGCTCGAAAAAATTGCGTCTGCCGTGCGAAATAGCATGAAACCCTTTGGAGGCATCCAGCTGATCATGACGGGCGACTTTTTCCAGCTCCCTCCGGTCAATCCAGATAAAACGATGAAATTTGCATTCGAAGCACAGTCATGGTCCAAAGTTGTACAGAAAACGGTGATGTTGCAACATGTGTTTCGTCAAAAAGATCAAGGTACCAACAGGCGCCGCAAAGGGTTACAGTGCCTGACGCATTTGTAGTGTTTATTGACATTCTGAATGAAATGCGACTGGGAAGACTGTCATCAAAAGCAGTTCAAATATTCCAATCGTTATCGCGCGAACCACCCAATCACTCGGATATCAGTCCAACCGAATTGTACGTAGAAAAAAAAAAGGTGGGGTGGTGGATGGTAACTAAACGAGTTGTGCGCTAGGTTTCCTCTTCGAAGTGAAGTTGAAAATGCCAACAACACACGACTTGCAGCTCTTTCAGGAGCCGAACAAACATTTTATGCCCTCGACACGGGAGACAAATCGAAGGTTTCCGCATGTATTGCACCAGCCGTCATTAAGCTAAAACTGAATGCGCAAGTGATGTTGTTGAAAAACATGGATGCAACGCTTGTCAATGGGTCATTGGGTATCGTCGTTGGTTTTGTGGGTGAGGGAAAATATGCTTCGCCTCGGGTGGTGGCAGCTCGTTTGCCGCCCGTTCGAAGGCAGGAAGACTATTCCTTGGATTCTGTGATGAGCAAACCGTATCCCGTCGTACGGTTTGCTGAAAACCGCGAAGTCATCATCGAAACGGACCGATGGTCAATCGAATTACCAGGTACCGTTACAAAGACGTTTGTCAACGCAAGTTTCTTACATGATTTTAGGTGGCAAGGAAGTTGCGTCACGGACCCAAGTGCCTCTAATGCTTGCCTGGGCTATGTCCATTCACAAAAGTCAAGGTCAAACATTGGATCGCGTTCGAGTGAATCTGGGCCGAGTGTTTGAAAAGGGGCAGGCATATGTAGCGTTATCACGAGCCACATCACTTGATTCACTGCAGATCTTGAACTTCGACCCGACGAGGGTGATGGCCCATCCCAGAGTTACGGAGTTCTATCGCACATTTCAATCTATCTGAGGCTTTCTATTAATAAAAAAAAACCGAGCGATATTTCTGTAACGCGGTGACAGACATCTAATCGCATTAAGCTTGTCTTGGTTCACTTTGTCATTGACTTGGCATCAAAACGAGGCTGCTCCACACTGTCCAAGGTGCTTTAGCTTTAGGCGCTAAAATCTGTTCTATGACGCCTTCAAACCTCTATCTGATGAAGGGGTTGCTTTAAGTAGCCATAAATAGACACCTAAAATGCAGTTTCTGGCAGGTAGAATACTGTATGCTGTGCTAACAGCGAGGTTACCTTCTTTTAACAGCTTAAGCTGTCATAATTTCGGAAAGGAGGGACATAAAGTTGTTTTGAAGGATAAGAACAAGAAAAAAGGTATAGCACTATACAAGGTGACAGAATCGCTCCTTTTTTATTGTTGAAATGAAAAACGTGCCAATTGCGGCACGTAAGGGTTATTTCTGCGTATGTCGCCAATATCCATCGACTGCCGGTTCAGTTCGTCGATGCTTGTCGATCGACGACTGTAGGCCTCATTGGTATGCAGTGCTGATAGACGCTGCGACCCATCGCGCATCTCAACGACGGGCTGGATTGGCAGGGTTGGTGTGTAGGCGTTGAGTGATGGATCGTGGGCAGGTGGAGTTGGTGGCCTGATCTGCATAGGCGTCTGAGGATAGGGGGAGGTCTTGTGATCGTTTCCATGTTTCCACCGACGACGCCAAAGTGCCATTCGGGGTGGAGGAAGGCTCTGGTCGTGGAGGTCTTCGGTTCCTGTGCCTGAAATCATTGTCACCAAGTTTTTGACGGGGAGGATGAACATCATCAGGAACATGCAGCAATGGAGGACTATTTGGACGCACGCAACGATCTGTTTATCTCGGTCGGATACGTCAATGCCTTTCACAAAAGCTAGACTCAGGAAAATGACAAGTAATCGCAATGTACCAAACACGAGGTAGTAGATATTGATTGTGCGATCCGCATAAGGCCACTTGACCCAATGCACAGCGTAGTACAGGATTTCAATGACGATAAGGACAACGATCTGCGCAATACCGCTCGCTTGGAAGAGACCCGTCATGGCGCCGAAGAGGGTGCGATAGATGACGACGGCGATGAAGAAGTGGAACTGGTCTTCCGAGAAGGTATTGTACAACGATCCATATCGCAAAAGAAGGGTAATGTCAGAGTAGACAAGGGAGGGTGGTCGGATTCTCAAAAGGAGGAAGGCTATATAACCGAATAGAAAGAAGAGAGGAAACACCAGGACTAACGCTGCGATAAGGAGCAGGTACCACGGAGCAGGAAGCATTAGTTGATAGAAGCTCGTGGTTAGCAGTGGCAGATAGAACAAGGTTAGTAGACGGATGCCGATGCCTGTAGAACAGTGAATGGCTTCGCTCTATCGCTTGTTGCTCGATTTACCTAGTGAGAAGTTGGCGATCTTTTTTGTTTGGCTTGCATACCGATAAGGCCAAAGATAGCCCATGAGTTGCTGGGTCAGCCATATCAAGATGCAGAGTAGCAGGCAAATGGCTAAGATAATTAGGAAGAATACAAAACAGGTAAGGAATAGGCCATTAATATCGATATCAATGGCATGTGCAAAGTTGGCCATGCCCGTGCCGACAACCTTAACCCCTGTGGTCTGCAGGGTCTTGTTGACCGCTACAGACGGGAACATCTGGTGCGCTGCGTGGCCCAACCATGCGGTAGGAAATAGTAGGAAGCTCCAGGCAAAATTTGCGCTGAATAACGCGTAATACTTTGGGTAATCCAAACTTAACTGGCCAAGTGCAACAATGAATTGGGCATAGTGTATCACGTCAAAGAAACCGGGTGTTTTTAGTCGCAGGAGGGCCGGTAGGTTGGCGTAGTTGGATGTGAATAGAAATACGTCGTGTTCTGCTTCTGGTAACGAGGCAAAAGAAGCCAAGAAAGATGTCAGGGCTGCAAAAATAAGAAAGGCGATCGGAACGTACAAAAAGATGTGTTTCCAAACTGGATTTTGGTACCCGACGGGTGCAATTGTGAGACATGTCCACGGTTGGCGACTACTGTATACTGAAAATCGAGCAACGATATCGGCTAGCGGAAGGGAGGTTGCTGGTAAATTCACAAGCTTGATTGTTTTGTTTAGAAGTGAATTCCCATGCAAAATAAGAAGAAGAAGAATGGGCCATGGTAAGGGGGGAAAAAATCATAAGATCATTACCGCATTTAATGTGATATTTTCCCGAGATCGGATTGGACAACCACCATGGACAATCATTCCACTCTCACAGAAAGGTTGCGAGTAATCTAACACTTTGGAAAACCCGAACAAAACCTCCGTCCGAGCAGTTGTATAATCTAAAAGGGGGATGTCAGTTTTCTGGAAAGATACGGCGTTGCATAAACCCTTACATGTTCCTGTTGTATTCTCGGTAATACTCTCAACCGGTACAACAGAGAAGCCGGAGAGGTTGAAATGGTATGCATTACGAGTAGCATCGTAATCGCGGTGAATGGTTGTAACATTAAGGTAAGAAGGTGAGCAGTATGTGAAGTTTTGGGGTATATTAATTTGAGCGTCCCCTGCGAATACAAGTGGGGATAATAATGTGGCCACGAATAGTCGTCTTACTTTCCTACGAACCATATATATAAAAAAAAAAAAGGAGGAAGGGGAAGGAAGAAAAAATCGCTTTGTTGATTCTTTCCTCCTTGAATTCAGGTTGCACAGAGACATATAGAGATATGGCTTGGTGTGTCAAATGGTCTAATAATGTAATTTCTCTCCCTTGAAAACAATCGAATTAGTTTCTCCTTTTTGTTTTGACAGAAATCTCGCCGCTATTACTTCCGGTTGCCCGATCTATCTCCTTTGTCAATGTACGACCGCCTGGGAACCTTTTTGTTTGATAATGGTGCTCCAAATGGAGATAAACGTTTCGAATTTTAAAACACAGTTTTTTTTCTATCTTCTTCGCTTTCCCACCATAGTTATAGTAACTAAGCCAGTGTACAAAAAAAGGTTGGAACCAGTCATTTTTTACTATTTCTACCTCTTCCTTAAATCTGTCGTATGCATTTATGCAAAAGAAATAAAAAGTTAGAAGGGGCCCGTTCAAGGGTAATAAACGCAACATCATCTTCCCCATTATGGTAGTCGTCATTGTGCTGGTAGCGGGTTATCGCTTCCCCTAAAAAAAATTGAAAAACATTTAAACTCACGTAAGCAGGGTAACAATACGATGGGGACTTTTTTTTCTCTTTTACATAAGCGCTTTCACTTTGGGCAATCGAGATATTGCTGCGTTTGGATATCTTCACTGCGTTTTTAGGTTTAGCCGAATGAGAGGGATCTAAAAAAATCAGCCCATATTTTCACACTCAAATTCTTAACCCGCGCACCAAGCACAAGCTTTTGTAGTGATCGATTCCAGAACGTCGCCCCTTTCCTTTTTCTTCCCATAAAAATATCATACGATAAGAAAGAACAATGGATGCATTTCCATCGATTTCAAGCAACATGTTTGCTTTTGATGGTGCTGTAAACAACGAAGACGATGCTTACGTCGCTCTTTCGCAGTTCGATCTTCAATTGCAACAACAAGCGCAGGTGTCATTGCAGCAAGGAGCAGGTATTGCAGCTTGGCAAGATTTTGACAAGTACCTGCCAATCGACTGTAATCCATTTCTGCTACCACCTTCCAATGCTCAACCTGTCACATCGCCGAATGCGAATAATAATATGGCATTGACGCCACAGTCCATGTTCATGGACGACCAGCTGTTCCCTCTACAACCAAACATGACCTACGATCAGCTTGCTGACTTGGTGGGCACCAGTCAACTGATTTCGGCAAAACCCCCTGTTACCTCGATGCCCGATCAGACGGTGACGCCTATTGTGCCTTCGCAGTGGGAATCAGCAGCGCCGCCACCGCAAACCGGTGTGTGTGCGCCGACGGTGATTAAGCAAGAGCCAGATACAACGATGGCCTACGATGCGTCTGGTCTCACGGCTGCCGCCCACCTTGAGGGGACGAATGAGGCACAGTCCAATGATGGGAACAGCCAGCATCCTGTGTCGCCGCAGCCGCAGTCTTTGTCCACCTCTCACTCACCAGCCATATCGGTGACCTCCCCTCCGGAATGCATGGGTCAAATGAGTTGGGATACAACTCCATCTTTTTCTGATACGCAAGGTAACCTATCTCGTTGATAATTAACAAATTAAGCACTGACAAAAAAAAATTTTTATTAAAAAAGAGAAAGTGCCCATTCATCGCCTTAAAAGTCCCGCAAGCCCTACCACGAACACTTCGCAGAACCTCAATGTGCCCCCTGCAAACCGGCAGCAGAAGAAGACAGCGCATAATGCCATTGAACGCCGATACCGCAACAATATCAACGATCGCATTGCAGAACTCAAAAATGCTGTGCCGGCCCTGCTACATGCGAAACTCAAAGACTCTCGAACGGGAAAACGGAACCACCGATCCATGGAAGATGACGAGGAGGACGGCGAAGACGGTGAAGAGTACCTCGACGGCGTTGCCGTGGCCACCAAACTGAACAAAGCAACGATTCTGCGCAAAGCAACCGAATACATTACACACTTGAAAAAAACCGGCGACGACATGCGGCGTGAGAACCTGACGCTTCAACATCTGCTTGGCCAGCTGCCCGGTGGCCAAGATGTCCTTGTACGATACAGAATGCAAAAAATGCAGCGCGAACAGGAACTACATCGCCAGCTCATGATGGAACGCCAAATGCAAAAGCAACAACAACAGCAACGAAAGGCAGCCAACCGAAAACGGGCACGCCATGTTGCGCACGAAGCACAGGCAGATCCCTACGAATCTTCAAGTTCCGCCAGTTCAGACCCAGTAACACCGCCAGCGATGACGAATCGGGTCTTTATGGCCATCTTCATGTGTCTTACTTTCTTCTCTACGTCCCCCCTCACAAGCGGCTCCAATTCCACCGAACAGTACCAAAATCATCATCATATATCACGTTCCTCTAGCGCTGATGCAAGCGCCACGCTTTCTCCTACAACAAATAGCCCTTACCCAGGCAAAGAAGGTTTCTTCAGTACATGGTTCCCGATGGACGACGGATGGTAAGGAAAAAAAAATTGTGTTTTTATTTTGCCAGGAATCCTAACCTTGATGTTTTGTTTTTTAGGGCGATACTGCGGACGCTTGTGTTTACCATTTGTCTTGCTCAACTTATTCTGCCTTGCATCAAAGCATGGTTGTTTGGTAATTCGCTCAAGGTTAGACGAGTTTCCCGATCAAAACGCATGGTCATGCGCAAACGACGGTTACCTGCTAAGGCTTACGTTCCCATCTCTGCTCACCTGTTAACGCCTGGCGATCAAAAATGCATGCAAATCTATGACATCTTGATAAACTCACTAGAACAGAATGACGACGCACCTCCACGCGGCACGATGGCCTGTTTCTTTCCACTCCTTAAAGAATCCATCCGCCTTGTAGCACGTCATATGTTTGGCTATGAACTTTTCTACGAAGAAAGCTCACTCGGCCCCCAAGAAGAATGGGCCCGTGTTTGCAAGTGGATCAAGTTGAACGAAATCGAATGTCTTGGTGGTACGTTTACTAAAAATATATACATGTGTGTTTGTCTGATGCGCATCTTGTGTAGGCAACCCTGAATCTACACGACTGACGATGCTTTATTCCTGTTTTCGAATGATCAATATGGTCGAGACATTGGATAGCGAAGAATACGATCATACCTGTCGATCACGCGCACGTGTCTATGCGACGGCGGCGATGCAGCTGGCGATGTTGATTCCAAAGCGTTCGTTTGCCAACAAACTGGCTAACTACTTCTGGCGATTAGCTGTGTATGAAGCCAACGCAGAAGATAGCAACGAAGAAAGCACGTCATGGATGGATTCGCTGATGTGGAACCACGAAGCCGATGAGGAGGCCGAAGAGGAACATAGCATGCTCTCCTCGCGTGCATGGCATGAAACGTTGGAGATCATGAAACGTCAGACAGCTTTGCAGGATATGTCTACCCAAGGACTCTCTCTTTCCCTGACCGCACCTGTGCTTGTGCCGGTGGCTCTTCTGTCCACCCTCCACACGCTGGACAGCCTTCGCACTGAGTTTGGCCGTCTTATTGTCACTATGACGCAGGACGGCCTGGGCGAGCCGATGGAGACCGCGTTTGAACCGATCCTTGCCATGGCAAGTCCACACGTGGATGACAGCGAAAACGACGAGCAACGATTGTCCTGCTGGCTGGCCGCAGTGGGTGCCACAGCCGAGGCATTGTGGGAGGGCGAGGTCGCTGAGGCCGAACAACGATTAAGCATGGTTTTGCAGCGTGTACCACGCTCGCTGGCCGTTGTGGAACCTGCCACGGGTGACGTGGTAGCTCACAAAACCAAAATGAGCGAGCTCGACGAACTGGCCAAGAAAAGCATGATCCACACCCTCTCTGCTGCGGTGCTGATGAAGAAGGGACCCGAAGAACAGAAAGCGGGTTGCGCCGAGCTTCTGAAGGCCGAGAAGATCCGAGCCACCATCAAGAAACTGCTTTCCAAGGGCAAGGACAGCCGCAAGGGTCGCCAGGACGACGGTGTCTGGACCCAAGATCAGGGTCTTGAAACAGCCGTGATGGCGCTGGCCGAATTCGTGGTGGCGGTGGTGGGTCTGGAAGCCTGGATTTTGGCAATGCGGCTGCCGTCGATGGCCGATGCGCGCAACCAAGTGCGTCAAGCCACCCTTTCCCTGCGCCGCATGGTTCTGCGCCCTTCGCTGGAAGGTCTCCGCACAAATCAGATGATCATCGATCGCCTCAGTCGCCTCGGCCGGTTCGTGGAGTGTCAAGAGGACGACATGGGCTCAGCGTGTGATGCTTCCGAATTTGACACCGACGAAGAAACCATGTGGGACGAATCACTTGATGAAGCCGACACCACCGATGGCAACGACGTATGGCATCGACGAACGGAAAAAGCGCTTGACATTTTACACGGCGTCGTCTAAATCCCTCCCTTCCTTTTCACCCCGCCCCAAATCGCCTCGTTCCCACACGCATCTCATTTGTTTTTGTACTTTGCCACGTATAGTCTCTCTATCTCTTTGATCCCGTTGTCTCTCATCACATTATTTTTTCTTTGTTTTCTCACACCTATACAACACGCTTTCTTACTACAGGATAGCCTTTTTTTTCTTTTGCATATCATTTTGAATTGTATCATCAAAAATTTAACATCAAATGCTTCCTATGTTGCTACGTCTAAAACAAACCTATTAAACATGCCGTTTTAATTGACAAATATAAAAGATACGGCATTGTGCGCGGATCTGCGACGCTGTTATCTTTTTTCTCCAAAGTAAGCGGGGGGGACATGCGGGATAATAAGAAAAAGTGGTTTTTTTTTATTTTTATTGGAGAGGGACAGGGAATTATGCTATTTTAATGGCAAGCGACAGCGGTAGGATCGGTGGATCCAAGCAAGTCCAGCAGTTTTTGTGATAAGAAGGTATAGACGGAGGGGCTGCCACTCAGTGGGCGGATATCAATAGTACATGTGCCAGTATGATTGGCTGGCGAAATTTCAACAATGAAACGGACTTCGTCCCCCGTGTCCGTTGTTGGATCACCGTAGATGGGTGCAATGGCCTTTTTGGTGGATGAGGCATAGGAGTAGATTTTGAGGTGTTGGCTAGGGGTCATTGTCGTGGTGGGCGTGACACAACAGCAACTGCTGCTTGTGGTGGTGGTACTACACGTACTATTATTACTGCTACTATTGTTGTTATTCTTCAACGTGGTTAGGGCCCGAGCACGGCGGCGGGTACAGACGATTTGGTTTGGCGAAGGCTGATCTTCGTCCATATCAATACCAAGACCAGTCAACGTATGTCGGATCTGCTTCATCAGTTCCTCGGGCGACGATGCCAGCATTGTTAAAGGAGCTGTTTCCATTTCGTCTGTTGTGTCTGCGGCGGTTTCAGAGGGTATCGATTGCGGTCGCGGGGCCAGGGTGTCACAACAGGCCAGCGCAGCTTGCTGCTGCTCATTGTCGTAGTTTTCTTCTGCTTCTTCTTTGAGGACTGGCTCAGGCTGCTCATCTTTCTGTGATAGGGTTGCTGTGGGTGTTTTGTTTTTCGACCAGGAAAGAAAAGATCGGTGTGTGCTTTGTTTCTCGTCCTGGTCGCCGCCCTGCTTGGACTTGTTCGTGGTTTTGGAGAGACTGAGGCTGCGACGAAGGACAGACGAGACGCTGCGGCGGAACGACGAGGACGACGACGAAGAAGCGGTTGGTGATCGGGACTCCACGCTGTTTTTTCTCTCCTTTGGCCGGTTGGCCCGAGGAGAGCACATCTTATGCAGGCCGATGACGAACTTTGATCCCAGTGACCGTGGCTTTTTTGGAATCGTGACACTCAATGGCGTCGTGTGGTGACTCAAAGAAGGACGTGGCTGTCCCAGCGATCGCTCCTTTGGCTGCTTACTGTCCACGGCGTGGTATTCCTGCACCACGCGTAGCACTTTTTGTTCCTGCTGCTCAGGAGCAAGTGGCAATGGAGCTGCAGTGATCGTAGCGTGAGCTTCTTTGGGCATTACGTCCATGGTACCGTGGATCTCTTCTTCTTCTTCCCCATCTTCTTCTTGTTGTTCTTCTTTTTCTTCGGGTACTACTTCCACAACGGCATGGACTTCGAGCTCCTCTACTTTATCGTCTTCTTTTTCTTCTGTTTGTTCTTGTGGCTGCGGCAGGGGTATCTCTTCCTGGCCATGTGGAGCAGATTCCATCGGCTGAGGGGCGGAGAAGCGCCGCGAAGGATCGGCGATTCTGACGCTGCGACTTGTCGATAACGTGCGGAGTCCGGGCCGTGGTCGTAGTGTGGGTGATACATCCTCGGAGGGGTGGTGGTGGTGAGAGGAGGAGGAGGAGGGCTCTTCTTCCTCTGGAACAGGTTTCAGATGGAAGCCATCTTCTGAATAACAGGCGGCATCGGAGGAAGAGGACGCGGAGGAGCAGGAAGACGAGGGAACAAGCATGCCTGAAAACGATGAGGAAGGCGCAAGACCGTGGATAATTTCGGTGGCCTCTGCTTCGACGGTTTCGGGAGACTTGTCAAACAGATCACGGTACTCAACCAGCCAAGGATGGGCAATCACAGTGGCAAGTGTCGCGCGCTCGTCTGGATTGGGCACAAGCATCTGGTTGATCAGATCCTGGGCTTCTTCCGAGACATGGGCGGGATATTGAGGGGCGGTGGACAGAATGTACTTGTACAGAAGATGGACATCGTCACCGTTCGGATTGGCAGGATCGTCGTCAAAAGGCAAATAGCCACATAGCATGGAGTAGAGAATCACACCGCAGGACCAGATATCGACGCCTGGGCCTGCGTAGAGACCAGGGTTGACCACCAGCTCCGGCGCTGCGTAACATGGCGAGCCACAGGACGTAGCCATCAAATCAGCTACATGTGAAAACTGGTTCGCGAAACCAAAGTCGGTCACAATCACATTGTGGTTGGCATCCAGAAGTAGGTTTTCCTATGTGTTCCCAACCTTATTGATCGCATCTCAATAATTCATCCGAGCACTGAGGCGCTATTTACCAGTTTCAAATCTCGATGAACAATTTTTTGGTGATGCATGTACTGCACGCTACTAACGACTTGAGCGAATAATCGGCGAGCATCGGCTTCTGGGAGTGAGCGTTGAGCTAAAATATAGTCAAACAGCTCGCCTCCTACATATTTTTTTTTTTAGATAAGAAATCCTAAAACAAGCCAGTTGCTTTATCTTACCTGATGCATATTCCAAAATCATGCCGATGTACTTTTCTGTTTCAATGACGTGAAGTAATTTGACAATATATGGATGTCGCAATGTCTACAGCATTTTTTACTCAGTACATGACTTTTTCTTTTCTTTTTTTTTTTTACCCTTAGAATAGCAATTTCGCGTTCTACTTTATCCATTCGAGATGCCGTTTCAACATTGCATTTTTTTATAAGTTTGACAGCAACCTTTTAATGAGTAAATTAGTACCAGAACGATAAGGGGAGTAATTTACCTGTTGGCCTGTTTCTTTATGCATTCCAAGTTTGACTTTGCCAAATTCACCCATTCCTAGTGTGTCCAGTAGAACATAAGGACCCAATCTTCGTTTCTGACCAAGTTGGTTCAATGGGAGAGCAAAGGTTGTCTCCTCTGTATCATTGAATGAAATGGTCATTTGTCAATAAAATTAAAGAAAAAAAAGTAAAAAGTAAAGGGGGGAGGAAGGAAGAGAGTGAGAGTGAGAGAGAGAAAGAGAAAGAGGAAGGGATGATGGGAAAAACGAAAAATATAAAAGCAAGGAGATCGCCATGCCTTCTACCGGTACTTTAGCAAAAAAAAAAAAAAACCTTATTTGAAGGCACCATAACAAACACACGATAAGTCAATGGAATACTCATTATAAACCATATATTGTCCTATTCGGAAGAACAGCCTGTGTCAACTTCTTTTTGATGGCACGGTCTTTATTGAAAACAAGGAAGGTGGGACGGATAAAATGAACTTGAGAAAGCATGACATGTGCACAACAACAACAACTACTAGGAGGACGACCTAATTCATGCTCCGCCACTCGAAGATCGAAAAAAGTAAGATGTCATCGTAAAAGAGAGAGAGTGAGATAGAGAGAGGGGAGAAGGGGTGGGGGAGTGTAAATGTTATAGCGGGAGTAGCGCAGTTTCCTTTGTAGGTCGGAATGTTGCCGAAACGTTGAGGATCATTGTTACTTTTTCACATCCATCCTATTTTTGCCCTCTCCTTGTTTTGCTTTCCCTAAAACCCCCTGTGTTTTCTTTTAGTGTCCTTTTACTATCTCTTTCATCATTCGCCTTTATTTTTCTTACTCCTTGTCCCTACATGATGTTTAGTTGTTATTTTTTTTTTTTTTTGGGCGTCACCTAGACAACCAAAAATCTAAAAATGAACGACGCGTCAAGATTCAATGCACATTATTCCAACATGAACTGCATCAGGTGTTCCTTCCACAGAGCCTCCCAGAGAAAAAATCCAATAACTTTTTGTATGTCTTCGCTGCTGTTCTTTTATAGATAAACACACACGCATGTATCGCATGATGCAGAACATTTGAATACGAATGATTTCGATCCTATTGAAACAACGTTGCATTACATATCACATGAAGAGATCGAGTATTAAAAGCCCATCTATCAAATAGTTGTTTTTTTTTTCTTTTTGTTATTCCGCTTCGGATCGTCGCCGATTTCCCGGTAACACGAATCGGAAATCAACTTTTCAACGAGGATCCAAAGACGAACGATGGCAATATGTACTGCATTATTAGGTGTCTTTTTTTCACACACAGATTAAGGAATTAAAGAAAATAACTAAAAGGAAAAAAAAAAAAAAAAAAAAAAAGAGAGAGATCGAGCGGGAACGATAGAAACGGAAAAAACATAAAGATGGCAAAAAAAAGGAGGAAATCAAGGGTGAAAAAGGAGGAATGCGGTTGAGCCAAGCTGGCGCCATTTGAAATGAAACTCCGACAGGGTTAGAACAACAAAGGGATCAAAAACAGCCACCACTGAAGGGGTGGCAGAAGACGAGGTATGGCGGAGCCTAGGAGCGGACCTTCGCCATTGTACCCATTTTCACCGTGGGAGGAGGTGGTGGAGGAGGGGTCGTCTATCATCTGAACACAGGCGTCTATATTATTTTTTGGGTTTGGCGTTGACTTGGTTGCATGGCCATCGAAATCACATCCGCCTCGGTGTTTTTTAGTGTAGAGGTGGTAGAGCAGACTTAGTTTTTCTTTAGGAGAACAAAAGGAAAAGGGGCCGTAAAATCCCTTTTCTGCGTCCACTCGGATGGCATCGCAGGAAACAACACCACACATCATGTCAAGCTGAGAGCCAAGTACAGAAGAAGAAGTTCTGTCTGTGTTCGAGACCTTTTCTGAGGCTGTACAAATCAGATTGTCATGCATACATTGACATGCAGATGCTGAAGGTGTGGGTGGCAGGGCCACTGCTGCTTTCCAGCTATCACCGGTGGAAGGGCATGCCGAAGCCGAACGATTTTCATTAAACGCATCCATGTTTGTTCCTTTTGGATTAATTTTTGCCAATGCTTTCTGAAGGTTGGTGTAATCTGGCAAAAGCTCTGTCGAATTCCCAAGTTGGACTAACCCGTAGTTGTTGTTCTCCTGTGTCCATTCGTACACAACGCCTCCCGACCAGACAGGTGTCATCTGCGGTCCATAGATGGCTTCCACTTCTCCGAACATGCGAGGGGTAACCAGATTACAGCCGTATTCGGATAAGAACACCGGTTTACTGTAGTTTGCAAACTCGCGCGTTCGTTCTGAAAACCCCGATTTTTCAAACGAAGAATCACCACACCACTCGTAAAGATTCACACCATAAAAATCGACCTACAGATAGCCCACCGGCCCCCGGCTGCTGCTTGAGTCCGTGACACACACGCAAGAGAACACACACACACACACACACACACACACACACACACACACGCCTACCTGTTCGTCGGGCTCTCCACAGTTGAAGTAGTCTTTGATAGGCGACCGTACGTCGGCATCGTCGTTACTGGCATAGCCTACGGGTATGTAGCGTTTCTGTGTCGATTGAATATACCGTCGGATATCCCGTATAGCGGCTTTGACAAAAGCCGAAGCAGGTGTATTGGTTTTGTTATTTGTCACCTCATTGCCAGCAATAAAGGCTAGTACATTGTCGTATTTGGCAAAGACGTCCACTGTTCTTTTATAAGCGTTGTACAGGCGTACATCGTATTCCGGCTGCTGTCGATTCACAGAATAACTCGGTGTCGCAATATCCAGGAGAATATAAAGACCGGCGGTCTCAAATGCCTTCATACATTCATCATGGTTCTTTTGATGATCCACCTTTTTGGACAAACTTTAGCAATTTACCTGGCTAAAAAAAAAAAAATAAAAATAAAAAAGAAAAGGGTTTAACCTACCTCGTACACTCGTACCACATTGAGACCAAGTTTTGACATTAACGAGGCGTCGCGCACACATGCCGAAGGGTCTGCTAAAGGATCTATCAATGCATTATTTGTTCGTGGTTGGTAGGCAACTCTTTTCAAAGTCAGTGTTGAGTGATGTAAAATAAAGGAGTGTTTTTTACCCTTTGATAAAAAACTGTGTTTTGGTTACTGAGTCGAAAAACTTGTGACCCTTGATGACGATTGGATGTAGGGTCTGTACAGACGTAACATACAGAAATAATAAACCAAAAAGAAAAAATAGTTGCATGAGAACAAAGATTCAAACAAAATAAAAAACCAAGAGAAGGAAGCTGGGAACCCGCCAAGGCCTTTTGAAGTGTTGTTCTGCCATTTCAATATTTCCTTTTGTCCTCTGGAATTTTTGTGCCTTTTTTATTTTGACAATCGGAATGCTTCACTTCTTTTCTCTCGTTTTCAAGGTAGTACGGCTCACCCGGGAATGTATCCTGTGGTTCACAGGAGATTAGTCCTATCCGGACGGCCGGACGTATCACGTGTAGGATCTTGAAAACGATACCGTCGAATCGAATTACCATGTATCTGATGAACGATTGATTGATCTTCAATTTCCGTTCTAATTGACATTTTGATCTTGAGGGAGATAAGCTGCGGTTGCTATCCATATCAGCGATAAACGGTGACAAAGCCTGGAGCCCATTGTGCTACTTGGCCCGTTCGCACGGGGAACTCTTTCAAAAAAAAAAAAAAAAAAAAACTCTCACCCTTTATTATTCCCTCTTTAAACGCGGGGTAGAAATAGATGAGTGATAAGACAGAGCCGTGTGATTTATGACGATATCGTGCAATTGACCCAGGTCTTTTCTAGCGAATCACATGTTCCCCTTACAGAAAAAAAACCTCTCTCCACTTTATGTTTTCTATAGACGGTTTATTACAGCTCATTAAATTACACGGGTCACCTTATTTACACTTTTAACATTTCAATCTGTACGCTTTGTCATCGGTCCCTCCAAACGATGTCATTCAGCATAGAGCCATGTAGTTCATACGAAAATAAGAATGGAGAAGAAAAAGACAAGCCAGAGAATTTGTTTTGCACTGATCAGCATAAGCTAATTTTTTTTTTTGCCACTAAGGAATTGCACCTTTTTTGCCCTAGAGAAGAACGCGTTCACATGCTCTTCAGTCGGAATCTGATTTCCTGAAGCGGTTTAGCCCGATCTAAGAAAAGATGGCTATACCAAAGTAGGTCCATGTTCGCTGTTACCCCAGACAGGTTGCGCTTTTTTTTTGCTCTCTTCTAACACACAGTCACAGAGAGGTTAAGCGAAATGACGCTAGGGATTTACTATATAGGGAGTAAGACTAAACCATATATGGTGTTTCAGGCATGGGTCCCCATATCCCCCTCTCAGATCGTTATCTCTCTTTGATCAAAGAGAAATCCTTTTTCATCGCATGATTGATCAATGCGACTGTGATCATTAAAGGAAAGATCATAGATCCATGAAAGCCAAGACAATCAATAGAATGACAACCACCCTTTCTTTCAAAATAGAACTTTAGCCGAATAACAAAGGAAGGCATGATGCTTTCTAATCGATGGTTTGCAGAGAAAACCATCATTACATCGCCAACAAAACTCCGCTGTCTTGATACCTTGTGTGGCTCACTATAAAAAAGGGCCGAGGAAATGAGACGTGTACTAAAAAAAAAAGTTTCTTTCCTATATAAATACATATAAAAGGGTTCAGGTCTTCTTCCTTTTAAGACATATTTATAACATCATGGTGGTCTACCGAAACGTCCAGAATACACATCGTCCTACAAAATCATCTCTGACATTGGTAATCAAGGTTGGCACTTCGTCGATCTGTGATGAAAACACCCATTATCCATTACTCGGCAACCTTTCTCGCATTGTCGAGACCATTATTCATCTGAAACGCATGGGCCATCGAGTGGTGCTGGTGACAAGTGCTGCTGTTGGTACCGGCCTGCGTCGATTAAATATGTCTGAAAAGCCCAAGCGTTTGGCAGCCGTACAGGTAAAGCATGTGCGTGCTTTTCTTTTGCTTAGAACGAAAAAAACTAATGGCTCTTTTTTTTTTTTTTTTTTTACTAGGCCATCGCAGCAGTCGGTCAAGGTCGTTTGATGAGCATGTACGATGATCTTTTTGGCCAGTTTAACCAACCCGTGGCTCAGATTCTGCTGACCCGCAACGACCTGGCTGATGTAAGTTTCGTCTCTTTCGCCCAAATGTTTTTACTGAACCGTGATGTTTTTCTTCAGCGATCACAGTACTTGAATGCCGTCAATTGTCTGGAAGAACTCTTGGATATGAGTGTTGTTCCTATTGTGAATGAAAATGACACCATCTCTGTTTCGGTAAATTTCAGAAAAAAACAGACAAATGAATCTCGTTTACTCATACAAGACGATGCCTTAGGAAATTAAATTTGGTGATAACGATACGTTATCGGCTATTACAGCGGGTATGGTCAAGGCAGACTACCTGTTCCTGATGACAGATGTGGACTGTCTGTACACGGACAACCCCCGAACCAATCCAAAAGCAAGACCTGTTTTGGTGTGTGACGATATCGATGAACTGCGACAACAAGTGGTTGTCACCTCTCCTGGTTCTGCCCTTGGTACAGGTGGCATGCTCACCAAGCTGGTTGCGGCGGATCTCGCTACGGCTGCAGGTGTTACTACCGTGATTACGCGTGGCGCCACACCTGAGAATATCATCCCGATTATCACCGCCGAAGATGAAGTGACCAAAATGCCTCCACATACACGATTTGTGGCCAAACCACAGCCCTTGATCGATCGCAAATGGTGGATTCTTCATGGTCTGCATACTGCCGGAACCATCTACATCGACTCCGACGTGGCTGAGGAGATCGCCAGTGGGGCGGCTCGTCAGGGTGCTAGTGGCGCATCGCTGTTTGCCCATTCCGTTGCCAAAGTCGAAGGCAACTTCGTCGAACATCAGGCCGTCCGACTGATTGTCCAGCACACGGGAAAAAACGGCGTTACAGATTATGTTACGGTTGCCAAAGGCATTGTCAATTACTCAAGCGCCGAAATCTGTCGCATCATGCGTGCCAAAGAAAACAACATTGTTGACTCGCTGGGTTACAAAGATGCCGACTGTATTATCAATCGTGATAATATGGCCATCTCTATCTAAAAAAACAAACAACTATACTTTTATTTCTGCATCCCTTTAACCGCCCCCCCTTTTTTCCAAACTTGACCGTCGCAAAACAGAAAATTCCATCACACCCCCCCTTTTTTTTCGTCTTCTTTTTCATTTTAGCATAATCATTGAAACCTCACCCTTCTCCTCCTACTCTTTTTTCCCTTCTCTATGCTCACTTTCCTCTCCCCGCCTTCTTCTCCGAAACCGAAAGTAAAACATGAAAAAAGTGAACTGGACCAAAATAAGACATGAAATTCATTTTACACGTGTGACACAAACGATAATTGTTCAACCCGGATGATGCCGATGATCATGAACGGCATTTCAAATCAAGCGGATGAAATAGACCATAGGAAAAAAAAACAGAAAGTACTGTACTACACAAGTACTTCACTCATTCTTTAGATGTAGTCTGATCCCGGTTTGAAAAAAACCACGTTACTCAATGTTATGATTTTTAAAACTTTTTTTCTGCACAACGTTGATCCATTTGCATAACAACCTTTCCAATCGTACGGATCAGCCGGAATTTTGTCGCTGTCTTTGGCAGTTAACGCGTGCAACCTCAACCGTCAGGCAATTTTTTTTAAATTTTTGATCTCGCGGATCAGCAACAGAGGATGCAGTGAATATCTTCTATTTTGTCGTGTGTAACGTAGATTCGACATGTCGTCATACCGAAAACTAAGGGGTTAGAAGAAAGTCAAGAATGTAGCGAAAAAGAAGCGGTGTCTACAAAAAAAAAAAAAAAAGAACGTGTTCGTATCATTCCAAATCGAAGGATCCTGCTGTATTTCTCGTGGTACCCACATGGATCGATACGGTTGTTTGCATTTTGAGTCCAGAGAGCTTAATAAAGACGCCTGGCCTGTCACTACAGCTTCTAGTCTATCAGTACAAAAATAATCCAAAGTCGAGAGAAATATACTGAGGACAAATAAACAACCAACCCCTTTAAACTGGCTCCCCGTCTAGGCGTCTGCAAGAGTACTTTGAGACGTGCGGGGTCCAAGGGGATGACCAAAAGACGGAGTGACAGGGCAAGCTTAGACATCCAACATATCGTTTGATTTGTCGGCCTTGAGATAAGTGCTGCGAAGGACTCAGACGTCGAAGGTTCCCCAGAGCGCGATGCTGGTGATTCTTTTTGCACTTCACAGTATTTAGGTGTCAAAGAGGCACTGTTATATCCTGATTAGCGGTTTGCAGCAAATAAGCAAGGTTGCGGCATGCCACGCATGGTGCTAGCGATACTTGACGAGTTCGGAACGATGCGCCTTTAAGTGTTAGTTTTGTCTAATGTCGAGATGATTGATGACCTGGATAAATAGGTTGAAATGTTTCGTTCATGTGCTGCTGTCGGTGAAGCGTGGCACGAGATAATTAGATATGCAGATAATTCTTTTGTATGCATGCGTGTCTTAAAGAATGTAGTTTCATCAGAAGATGATTGACGATAGACTTTATCCGATGTCCTTAAGTTGCAGAATCTTCACATCTTCACGGAAGTCATAAAGAAGCAGTTGAAACCAAAGTTAGGGGATCATATTGATGATACACTCCACAGCAAATAGCGAAGATGTCCAATTTAGGCTGACAGTGAAAAAAAAAGGGGGGTCTTGATTGCTGGTATAAACATGCGAACTGCTCAATATTACGTTAAAACATATAACGGCGATGAAAAAAGGCGTTTGCCTGGCGTTCAAAGGAAGTCACCTGTTCGACACTAACCCTGTATTTTTGCATGGTCAACTGTATGTTGCTTTGTCTCGTGTGTCTTCCTTCCATGTTCTATTGATTTGTCAAGACCTGTCATACGGAAAGTTGTCTATAAAGTTTACAAACCCTACATCGTATGCCTATGCTCTCTACGGTTATATATAATTATTTATCACTATATTTAATACAACTATGTCTTTTTCATGATGACTTATATTCTACCATCTTCTTCTTGCCAACAACTTTTTTTCCGACACAGAGAAATGCGTTGGAGGGTCTACGAGGATGTATTTTCTTCTTGCAATAGAACCTTCTTTTATACGAATCCTTTTTGTCTCATAGAAAAGCTGTAATGTGAAGCAAAGCAATCACTACCGCTGGTCAATAGCTGAGGCAAACTAAATCTGTGAATACAGTAGTCTTACTTTTGAAAATCAACTATGTACCTCGTACCATGCTTTTAAAGCAGCGTGAAATTTGAATGCGTTAAAAAAGAAAATGGATAACTGAAAGAATACGTTGAGACTCTTGAATAATCTTTTAATGTTTTTTTACTTTTGTCTTGTATACTATGGCGATTATTTGATTTATGCATGTCTAGTGTGGGTTAGTTGTCTTTACATTGTGAGTAGCTGCATTGTATAGAAATTATGATGATCCATAAGCCCTTATACGGAGCTGTATTAAAGGTTTATGGCAGCGTATGACAACGTATCAGTTATGTGGCAATACCTTATTCGTGTGGCTGATCATTGTTATCCATGGCTATTAGGAGTAGTTCTGCTATGAAATACGACAAGCAGAAGGCAAAGCTTTATCAAAAAACACTTGTACCAAACCATACACATTTCCTTGCAATATCATAGCCAAATCCATATCGATTTGAAGATATTTGGATCAATATAGTAGAAAATAGACAACTACGATCATTTAGTTGGAAATTTATTGGCTGTGACGATATCGCTGATCGACTTAGCTGATCGACTTACGGTAGAGGCACTAAGAGGAATTGGCCTGACACCCAAAGTACTGTTGTAAACGCCTAGACATAGAGCTTACTTTACTCGTTTTCCATGTCGATGTGTCTCGAATCTAGATTGTATTTGCTACAAATTGCACTAGCAGACCAAAAGCCGTTAGTAGACTAACAATTTTCCATAGTTGTCAGACCTTTATCGGGAGATTGCAAAGCGTAAAATACTGTATACTACCGGAAAAGGATTCTGCTTAATGCATATGTGTAGTCGCAATTCCTGTTTTCTGTATGCGCGAGAAAGGGAATGCCAGCCCAAACCACCCGTGTTGCAACTCCACATCAATCCTCGTATATGGATGACGCGACTTTGGACATTTTGGTTATCCTCTGGGCCCGCCTATGGATGAATTCGACCGAAAGCTCAACTTCGGAAGATACACAAAGAAAAACAATAACTTAATTTATAGACCAGCTCAAAAAGACTAGACCGTTGGCTGCTCTTTATGGAGTAACTGCGACATGTAAATACGCTCCTTATTCATCAAAAAAGAAACCTTTCGCGTTGTACGAGCAAGAATAATGGTGGTGTCCCGCCAGTAATAACATAGTTTATACACAGTGGTTAATATAGATGTACAAAAAAAAAAACAAAAATTAGAATTACATGAGACAAAAGATGGCGTTTCTCTTAGTAATAACCAAACCCGTTGTTGTGATCGTCGATATATCTTTTGTTCGCATCGGTAAACATGGCTGAAGAGGTCATCGATGTCGAAGGCATGCCTAGATACTGCTGTGGTGTGTCCAATGCCGAGGGATTCAAAGGGTATGCTGGACTAGAAATAACAAACTGGTCAGAGGCTTGAGGCGCGAGGGTGGTCGCCACACTGGCGTTGCTCCACGGTTGCGGGCTGGTATTGGTTGAAGCAAAGTCGGGTGAACTGAATGTAGACGTGTTTGCTGTGGTGGGATCACTGCCACTGCCTTCCATGATACCCATGATACCGTTGGACGTGTAATTCACGAGTCCGGCACTGTACATGAGGTTGGAGAATTGCATATCTTCGGCGTTGCAAATCGTGTCTGTCTTGTGCAGATCAAAGGCGGAAGATGCGGAGGCGACATCCAGGACACACGGGACTGAACGCTGTGCAACAAGAGCTGTTTGGGTCGAGAAGGTCACGGACGTTGTATCCAATGTATCGGGTGGCGCGTCCCCCAGCTCGAGCGTGGCACCGAGTTGTTCGGAGAACATCGTCTGAATGCGTTGTACCAGGCCGAGGACGTACTTGTGGTGTCGAACGGGACAGGTGTACAAAATGGATGCTATTTTTTCCAGCTGCGCCTTTGCCCAAGCCCCTTGTGTGGTGGACTGTAAGAGGGTGCCGTAGATGATCGTGGCCATCATCAATGTTTCGAGAGAGAAGTGGCACCACAATTGTTCCAGCTGAATCCAGCATTCTAGCAGCTCCACCATGGTGTCCGCAGCCTTGACGGAGACTTCGCGTGAAAGGACATCGATGGCTGAGGGTTGGTTTTCGTCCGTCGATCGTGATAAAAATAAGCCGTACAACTGACAGAGTTGAAAGTTGTATTCAAAGTTTAACTTGATGCAGGCTTGTTCTCTGAAAGAGGCGCTTCTCCAATTACGGCGGTGAATGTCCCCCTTTGTGTACTTCAAATAAGGCGGTAAGCTTTCGTACCACTCCTTGAGTTCTTTGTCCAAGGATGATATGGAGCAAAGCAATGGCTTTTCTTCGGCTGTTTTATAAATGATATCTCTGTAAATGCGTGTGATACGGAAGCGTTGAATCATGAATTCGACTCTCCACCGAACTTCGCCAACTTCATTTTCCATCAAATGGGGATAATCCACGGTGATAGTGTCTTCCGATGGCAAAGAAAAAGGTCGGTCGGAATGAATGCTACAAAGTGTTTCTAAAAAGTAAAGGACCCAAAAGAAGCGTCGGTGACGTTCACGTTGGATTGGATCCTCGCATGTTGGTTTCTGATGCATTTTAAGGTCGAGACACATGCGAACGGCAAGGCCTAGATAGATGTAGGCTTCGGACTCGGATTCGTTTCTTTTTTCTCCAGGTTTACCAATGGCATAGACATACATGATAATTAAACTGTGCATGGTGTCCACGTTGGTCGTCATGAAACGATCCTTCAACATTTCTTTGGCTTTTTCAAAAAATGGTTCGCCTACTTGGTTTGGATCCTTTCCTGGAAATAGGTCGTGATAAATGGCGGCATGACGTGCTGTCCAAGCCAAAATGATATTGGCGAGGAGAGGATCGAGTGTACCATTGCGATATTCATCAGCAACTGAACCACAGAGACCGATGCTGGGAAGACAGAGAAAACAAGTACAGTAAATATCCATCATGTGTTGCAACGTTTTTTCTGATAACTGTTCGGGCAGTTGGTTTGGTTGTTGTTGATTGGGTAAGGTGGCAGAATCGGGTTCCCATGTACTGTATAATGGAAATGTCTTGAGTCGACATTTCCACAGAGGTTTCTTCCGTGCAATGGTTGTCTTGTTTGCAGGAGGATCATTCAAAGAGGCAGTTGAGGATTGTGAAGATGTACTCGAATCATGACTGTCGCAGCCGTCTAATTCAAGATGAGACATACCCGATAATAACATATCGTATAAATCGTGTAATGATACAATATTGGTATCAATACGTAAACCCCGTGGGGTAAGTGATAATGACCATTGTGCTTTCCCGGTGTCAATTAAACTTGTGATACTGGAAGGCTTTCTAGTTCGTTTGGACTGCCAAGCTTCTTGTTGCTGTTGTTGTTGTTCTTCATCATCTCCGATGTGGCGGACTTCCGCACGTTTTGTAGTGGTTCTCACGTCTTGTATATCCGATTCAATCGATTGAACTCGTTGTTGTAATGTATCCACTGTTTCATTTAATTTTATAAAATTAAACAGATCCACTTGAGTTGCTGAACCATCATAGGAACATGTTACTAATAGAATAATTTTGTTTAGTTGTTTCATTTCAAAGTAATTTTTTACCATTGGCTTGTTGGCACCGAGTACATGTTGGATGAGCAAAATCACACTTGACTAAGAATAGAGGATTAATAGTTGATGAGAGAAGTTGACTATGTATACCTTTTTTACATCTAGATTGTTCATGATGGATAAAAAGAAAATAAGGAAAGAAAAGAAAGAAAAAGAATGATAATAAGAATGATAAAAAGGATATATATAAAACTTTATTTTACCTGCAACGCTCGCAGGCCATAGTCATTCGAATTTTTTTGGATGCAGTAGTTGAACCGCCATTGTTTGGATGAGAATGAGTTTGTGGCATGCTTGTTTGGTTATTTTTATTACAGTCCCACGGTTAAGCCGCTGGGAAAATGGTGATTGAATAAGAAAAAAAAAAAAGAAAAAATGGCTGGGCGTGTGCTCAAGTGGTGTGTGTGTGTGTGTGTGCGTAGGGGTGTGTGTGTGTGTGTGTGTATATGAATGGAAGTATGTATGTTTTTTTTTTTTCTCTTTTTTTTTTTTCTTTTTATGGGGGTATTTTGTACAGGTGTTTAAGGGATGAGAGTTGTCGAAGATAAAATAAAAAATAATAATGAAAAAAGAAAGGGAAAATAGAAACATGAACAAACAGGTGTGTGAATTTCAAAAGTTCATCTCCGCTATATAGGTGTGTACACCCCTCCCCCTTTTCATATCACCGACTAAGCGACCATGTTGCGGATTCTTCTTCAATTGGATATAATTGACCTGCAATCCTTGATTCATCTCCTGTTGAAATCGTTGTGGTTCCTTGACTTGTTTTTGTTGTTGGTAATATTGATTTCGTTCGTTGTAATTCATAACCATAATTTTCTTCTTCATCGCTGTATGTATATTCCATATCTTCAAGAATATCTGAATCATCTTCTTCGTCTTCTTCATCACTTAAATCATTAAGTACAAAATCAAGCCATCGTTCTGCTTCGGGTATTTCATTTGATTTGTTTCCTTCATATTCATCTTCTTCATCTTCTCTTTCTTCATCTTCTTGTTCTTCTTCTTCTTGTTCTTCTGATCGTACTTGTAATATCCATTGAGCTCGTTCTTGTCGTTCTTCTTGTACACGTCGATGTTGTTCACGGAGCATATTTGCAATCAAAACATATTTTCGAATAGGTAGATCGACACGTGCTTGATGATAGTGTAGCAATTTATGATGTGAAATCGCTTGGAGGTAATGGTACTCTTCAAATGCAAAATTTGTCATGATGTGAAATAAGGAAGGTGCCAAAGCAAATCCATGCGGGAATTTATAAGAAGTAAATGCTGCGCCGGGATGATGACTCACCCCTCCCCCCTCGTTTTTCTTTATTTCCGACTGCGCATTGGCCCGCTGCGGATAATCATGCCAAAATTGTCTTCCCGCCAATCATCTCAAAGAAAAATGAAGTAAGATAAAACCAAAAAAACGCTTTACCCCTTAATGGAGAGAACTAGGGAAATCCCACCCAATGATCTTTTGTGTGGCAAAGTTAGAAAAAACTTGTCAACTTTGCGGAGAGAAAAATCAAAATGAGCGGCTTCTGAAAAACGAACAAAATCGAAATGCCTTTATTCACTTCGCCATACCCAAATCCCATGCCCATGACCATGTCGACAGAGAAACCTATAGAATAGTGCCTATCCTAAGGAAGATCTGGTAGAAACGTTTCGAACTATTTTATTTTCTTCTGCCAAACAAGTAAATTTGTTTCATTGTTTTTCTTTTTTTTTTTTTTTTTTTACTTTTTTTTTTTAAGGAAGCTGTCAAACATCCGTTGCGCCAAGCACATCCTCTTGGATGGTGTAACGACTTTGTAAATCGAAATAGACTTTATTACTGCGGCACAATAGATCTACTTACTACCTTTCGTTGTCCCTGACGACAACCGCTGCGTAAAAAAAAAAAAAGTCATTTGATCACTTGCTTATCTTTTGTAACACATGTCTAATGTACTCCACCCATAGAAGTTTCTGGATACGTGTTATGTTCTTTCCTGGAAATGCTAAAAATCTATCAAAAATTTTTCACTTGATGGTTGCACTGACACGACATACATTTGTTCCCGTGATAACAAAGCTGCGGAAGCTCTTTGCTTTCCACATTTAGACAAAAAAAATAAAGAACTGCGTATCGTTTTGCGCCACAGAAAAAAAAAAATGTTACATGGAATCTTATTATTATTGGTTATTTTCCAGAATTGCCTTGGCTTTGCTAAACAGCTTGACATCTTGATTTCTCAAGTTTTCTAGGCATGCTGCAATGATGTTTTGGATATCTTCCTTCAAGTCTTCTTTCCGAACAATCTGATTCAATGTATGCAATGACTCGTACAAACAAAGCGACCTCACGATACTGGTCCGCAGTCGTTGATTTGCAGCGGGACACAAACTCTGTTGATCCGACGCGGTGAGGATCGTAAGCAAGAAATTTAAAGTTCGTTGGCATAGCAACGTAAGCGCCTTCATATTCCTATCGGAACTCTCCTGCTTTGTTACACCATTTATATCCATTGCGCCACTTCGTTGTGCTCGCGCTCGCTTGGCTCGTCTTAATTTTCGTTTCATTGCATGCTTCAACTGTCGCGATTTGGTAGGTGTCAACAAACCATACCCCATCTGCTCTTCCCCCATTTTTTTCGCCTCTGTCGGACGGCTCATTTCCACCTTGAGCTCCTCCGTAAGTTCTGTTATCAATCGTACAATCGAAACCGTCGCCTCCGACTCTTCCGCCCAAGGCGCATCTGTCTTTGCATTGTCCTGATAAATTTGGATAAACAAGTCAAATAAACTATCCGCTTCGGGTGTATCCGATAGCATGACCAAATCCATCATGCGCTGTGTAAAGCTCCGCTCTGGACTAAACCGCTGTTCTTCTTTCGCCTCCGATGCCTCAATGCCAATTTTAATAAATCGTTTTATCATCAGCTTGGCAACAACAGGGGCTTGGTCATACAGCCCGATGCATTGAAGAATCCAGCTCATCGGAACCGTGAATTTTTTCCCATCGCTCGACCACAACGCACCCCACGTCGTGATCAGCCGCTCCTGTTTATCCGAATCGCCTAATTGCGCAATCTCTCGAAGCATCGACGCCAGACCAATGCTCCGCACAGGGAGAATAGTGTGCGTTTTGGCGATATGCAATGCATTAAAATCCGCACTAGTCGTTGCCTCTTTACTGCAGGGTGTACCAAAGTACCAGCCAAAGTCACCCTGTGTTTTAAGGATCTGCCGCAAGATTTGCGACGACACACTGTTCCCCGCTACGTCTGTGCTGGCAATACCAAGAATACACCCCAAGAAATGGTTTCTGAACCACATCCGCGACCTCTCAGAATCCATACTGGTGTCATTCATATGCTCCCGCAGAAACCCGAGTAACGCATCGATATACACCTTGGATTTCCGCTGCAATATTTCCCAGACCACCTGCTGACTCTGCAACTGAGGGCTCTGGTGAAAGTACCCTATCAATATCTTGCCAACCTCTTTATCTCGTAGCAACCACGTCAATGACGCTTCGTTGAACTCCTTCAATAAACCAGGTACCACGTACACCGCCAATGCAATCACGCGATGGTTCAGTAACGTTGACCGCATGCAGTTACTGAACCGCGTGCCCTGTCTCACCGTACCCGATAACTCCGTGTTCAGTTGCGGCACCAGCCATTCCACATACGATTGCACCACCTCTGACGAAGCGCCATGTAAACAATCGGAAATCCACGCCTTGGTAACGGAATGCATAGTCATCTTCTGCAGTATCCGACAGCAGCCCTGCATCAACGACTTATCCGCACCTGAACTATGTGCTGAAGAAAAATGAAGCAACGCACCCGTTTCTACCGTGTACGCTTCCGCGGGTCCCTTTGTTTGCTCGTCTGGTGCATTGAACAATTGCTGAAATGCATAGAAAGGCGCCGTCCGCACATTGTACCGCGACCGCTCCATTAACTCAACAATGGCATCAAGAATAATTTCCATATGACCTTGGTACGGTGCCCGCACGGCCCATTCCGCCAAAACAAGGTCAAGCATCGCCTTTTTGTCCGATGGATAATGTTGTTTTACAAGCTGTTTTAGGCTTAGTTTAAATTCAAACGGAAGCACGCTGGCAAAATGAGCAATCCACGACCGGAATCCCGCTTGCAGGAGTGCACTCCGTGATGCGTTGTCACCTGGCGGGACGATCAACAGATGTTGACTTAATGGATTCTCCTCTTGTACTTGATCTACCACACAGAAGCGTAAGTTTTGCATGTACCCTATTTCGGCAACCTACTCTGGGTTGGTCCGGCATGCTGAAACGTTCTGAACAAACGACAAATATCATAACAAGTGACCGCTTTGTCAGTTGCTGTCATATCAAATGTCATAAGAGCAAGCGTGAGCTCTTCCTTGTTAAATGACGGCCGTAACAAAGCACTGCCTAACTGGTGGTCAATACCCGAAACCAGGCAATCCACGTCCCCTCGACTCATGATCGAAAACATCTCTATGATACTCTTTTCCAGCTGGTCCGTTTTAAAAAATTGCTGCAACGCATCCATAAATACTGCTTTGGTATTCGCTTGCGTACGGCCATCCAAGTCGCACAGATTGATCCACAGATGCGCGTTAATCGTCCCTGACCCGGCCCTCACAAATATGACAATCCCTTTCGCCCATTCATCAAGTGACAATCCGGGCTTTTTTGCCAAAGCAAGCACAAGCCCATAAAGATACACCAAAATTGTCTTGTCTGGGATCTCTGTGAGAGTGCGCCACGTTCGCACAGAAAAATGTTTCGGAAAGTACAGTAACCATGTCAATCCATGATCTTTCAAAAGCCCATTGATACATGTACGTAAGGCATCAACAATCGTGGTTTTGGCTTGATCTTCGTCTTCATCACGGTATCGGATCGTTAACAGAAGTTGAATGAACAGGTCAAAAAATGGGTATGATCTCTCTGCCCAAGGCGGATGAACAAATCTGGCATTCTTAAGTCGAGCAAGAGTAACATTGCTTCGATTTTTAGAAAGTAAACCACGAATATCGGATTCACACAATTCTGGCGTTCCTTGTTGGTGAACTATACTCGTAAGATCCATGGCAAGGGTTGTCACCCTTTCTAGCTCGCTGGTCTCACGAAAGTAGCGTGACTTAACAGCGACCTCAGTGTTCAGCGCCACTCCTCACAGACGGGCTGCACCATAGTCTACATATATGAGCTAACCTCTTCTGATCCCATTCCTACGAGCTTACTTTTTTTGATCCACTACTTTCTGGTACCGTTCAATACTTTGGAGTAGCCTTGATGAACATTTATACCTTGCTTCTATATCTGTCCAAGACTATATTGTGCATATGCATACTTTTCATCCATCTTTTTTTTGGTACATATTAATTACTTTGATATAGTCGATATCAGTGCCTACCCTATCATTGTACATCACCCAATCGCTCTTTACAGTATTCCGTTGCTTTTTGGGGGATCTTCTTTCACATCGTATCCTCAATAATGCATATGTACAATCCTATTTACCCAATCCCATCTCCATCTTCACCCGCCTTTCAGTACCCTGAATCGCTTTAACATAGACTTAAATCCACTTTAGAAACATACGTGTACATTTGTCCAAATTCTATGTATGCATCAGTATCATCTTGATCAGCTACCTGCCGGTACCATTCAAAATCTTCCTTGAAATATTGGTCATCATCCTTCCCCATATTAATACGAAAAACATTTAGTTAATGCTTGTTGTATCTCACACTTTGTCGGGCCCTGTTCATTTGTTAAAAAACCTTGTTACTCTCTTGAGAAATTTTGTCGATTTTCCGGCAATCCTGTTGGATTGTGTTCATTCTCATTAAGTTCGGAAACAGGTTGACAACTTTTGAAAACGTGCCAATTTCTGTGAATTATTTCTCGCTTCCAGCCTGCAATTTTGATACCAACTTTGAATATCTACTACGTCATGGGTATCCGAAGGCAGTTTCTTTCAAAAAGAAGCAAAAGAGCGTAACCCCCGCAGCCGTATAATTTGAAATGGGCAACGTCAAAAAAGTCTTGTCATCTGTGATGAATAGAGTTTATGCAAACGCTGGACATGAAAAAGGCTAGCTTCAAGAAGGTAAATCCCAATTTAGAGGAAAAGGGCCTGGACTTACCATACAGAAAACATCTGAAAGAGAATATGAGGACATGGTGGTCAGCGAGTTCCAGTGCCCTTGTCATGGAACTATGCGTGATGGAGATAAGTCATCAAGAATACTTTTCTACACTGGTGCAAACAGAAAAGATTACTGAGCTTCTGACCATATCGTGAAGCAACTCGAAGAAGTCATCCCGATATTCAAGATACTACGCCCCAAATGCATAGGGTTGTTTCTCTTCGACCAATCTTTGGACCACAATGCTTATGTAGCTGATGTTTTGGCTGCTTCGCGCATGACATTACCTTCTGATATTTTACGACTCGGAAAAGGATAAGTGTCGATTTCGGGATACCGGACGGATATCAAGCGGGATGTTCGACGCAACTGCGACTGTGCTTTCAGAGGCAAATCGCAGCTCCTAAATAGGAAGATGGGGTAGTTGCCAACCACGCGAAGACGGCGAAAGCTGTGATTATTTACCATTGATACAATTGGCTATATAGTTGAAGAGATTATATTGCAAAAATAGTTAACACCACCCAAAAAAAATGGTCGAATCACTTTTTACGAATAAAAAAAGCGCGGCTTAGAGAGCCAGTTCCTCATTCTCAATCTTCTTCGTGTCTCACCAACGATCCTAGTATGTTAGACACGATACGCAGATATAATGCTGTGCACGGAATACATTTCAATTAAAAGTCTGTTTCAACGATAAAAATTCCCTGAGAAATATAGTAACATATCTGATATATGCCAAATCTACTGCCTATTAGAGTGCTCCCGTTAAATTCAATGTCTCCGTCGGAGCAAAACGATTGAAAATAGGCGAGGGATGAATTTGACCGAGAAGTGCAATAGCAAAGTTAACAGTGTGTTTTCGTGTTATTAAAATGGATGTAAGACATCCTCGATAACGGGGGATTAATGCAATAACTGCGATATTCCTACCCTAAAGGTTATGAATAATAGTTCAAGACGAGAAAACAGATGATCACGCATTATGAAGCTTTTCTGTAAAAATTGACAGGGACTTCCATGTTCACAAACATTGCTTCAAGAATTTCTTTCTTACTTCTCACAACAAAGAAAGATCGATATTAAATGGTTAATGTAGGGTTCGCAATCTGGTCTGCTCACTTTCTTTACTGAATAATATAAGCGAGCTGTGTGCATATGCAGTGGTGCAATATCCATCGCGATAGAATGTCCTTTCATATCTTTTTTATTCAACGAATCCATGACACTTAATATATAAGGCAAGAAGTGTTTGGTTTTGGCACGATACATGTAATTATATACTGTAAGTGCAGGACCGTTGTTCAGAGCTTGTCGGTATGTCCGACCCGGACCATCTCCCCTTTTTCTCTTCGCACGCAGTCCCATCCTCACCCTCGACCAAAAGTCAAATCCTTTCTTGTTGGTTATCACACCGATTCGAAGAAAGCAGCATGGTTAAACTTTGTGTTCTTTGCTCTAAAAACCGAGCAGTGCTTAAAAGACCCAAGACGAGCCAACAGATCTGCCAGCAATGCTTTTATTACGTTTTTGAAACCGAGATCCATCACACAATTACCGACAATAAACTCTTCAAGCGAGGTGATCGGGTGGCGATCGGCGCTAGTGGAGGCAAAGGTATGCCAAGATTGTTAAAGGCATGTTCTGATTTTGGTAGATTCGACTGTACTGGCACATGTTATGAAAACTTTGAATGAACGTTACGACTATGGCCTCGAACTCTTTCTGTTATCCGTCGACGAAGGTATCACCGGTTACCGAGACGACTCTTTGGAGACAGTGAAGAGAAACCAACAACAGTACGAATTGCCTTTGAAGATTGTGTCTTACCACGACTTGTATGGCTGGACCATGGACGAAATCGTGCGCGAAGTTGGTTTAAAAAATAACTGTACCTACTGCGGTGTATTCCGACGTCAGGCATTAGACAGAGGCGCAATGATGCTGGGAGTTGATCATATTGTTACTGGACATAATGCAGACGATATTGCCGAAACCGTTCTAATGAACAGTATGTACACCGATTAGAGACATATGATGGTACTCATAACGGGCATTTTAGTTTTCCGCGGCGACATTGCACGTTTAGGTCGATGTACAGAGATTGTAACTCAAGGCGAAAGTCTGATACGACGATCGAAACCTTTCAAGTACACTTATGAGAAAGAAATTGTTATGTACGCCTATTTTAAAAAACTGGATTACTTTTCGACGGAATGTATATATTCACCCAACGCATACCGTGGCCACGCACGAACGTTCCTAAAAGATTTGGAATCCATTCGTCCAAGTGCAATTGTCGGTAAGAACGAGATAGCGGTAATATGATGTGCGACAACCTCACACGAAATCAATACAGATATTATCCATTCCGGTGAAGCTTTCCAGATCAAATCCGATGTCAAAATACCTGTCCAACAAACGTGCGAGCGCTGTGGCTACATGTCCTCAAATACTATCTGCAAAGCCTGCGTCTTATTAGAAGGTCTTAATCGAGGATTGCCACAGCTTGGCATTGGCAAAGAATCCAAAGTGGTACGTCCGTCCAATGCTCGGAAAAGTCCAATCTTACCTTTAAATTATCTAGCGTCGCCAACTTGCAGAGGCGGAATCTCAACAACAGACATTACCAACCATACAACATTATTCTCAAATCAAACGCGATGATGAAATACCAGAAGTCATAAAACCCAAGGATCCTTCAACAGTTTATACGCCACCACCACGAATGCCTACGGGTATACTACCCCAAGCAAACACGAAGAAGGACATGAGCTGGTAGATTAAAAAAAAATATAAAATAAGCTATACTTTAGCATATCTGTTAAAAATTTGTACACTAATGATTGTGCTTAATGGTTGCGTTAAAAGTTTTCATATTAACACGAGATAGAGTATATCAATAGTTGGTCAGTGCGTTTTGGGGAGGCTACCAAGTTGGGTATGGAATATTATCTTTTTCCCTTCATTCGGGGACTGATGAGACGGAAATGGAAGCTTCCTTTTATATCATTGCATGTATATAGCCTACCATGTATGAAAAGTTATAAAGCATTCTATATTTGAAAAGCTGCGCGACTAGATAGTGGTATGCTACGAGCAAAAGTATGTCACAACGAAATCTCTGTGCTCGGATAGATAAAGTTTGACGAGGGGAAGCCAACTGATGGCCAAATTGGTACACGAGTTGGATACTGCATACTTTATATACAAATGTGCAAGGCTTATGTTGAACTGTGGCTAAACAATGCGTAAGTGCATGCTACGTACACCATGAGAAGCCAGGAATCAATAGAGTATTCTATTTCCCAGGATGGTAAGGCTAGTAATCCTATAGAAACAGAAAATATACGGACGCTTTTTTTTTTTTTTTTTGAAAATAAAATATTCCACTGAAACATTCTGGTCAAAGGCCAAGACGACTATAGTTTTGGTCGGATGTATGTACTTTGTTCTCGTTTTGCTTGTAAGAGCACTTTAGCTTCCGAAATAGATTAAAGAAGGGACTACCCTTTTTCTTTGATTATCCAATGGAGCATGCTGGGCGTTTCAATCAAGGTATCTATCGTATCACGGGATTGACCCTGACGCCTAACAATAAGGTTTTAAAGGGTTATCTAGCTATGTGCCGTTTCAAATTCCGACATGGTACACCGCAATCTGGTATCTTTGCGCTGTGGTTCTATCGCTCCAATGCCAATATTTAATGAGGGTTCCCTTCTGTTACGTTGGCAACGATGTTAAATCTCGTTCTTGATTGATACGGTTAGAAGAAGAATTTGTCTTCTATTTTTCGCTTAAAGCTAAGGTTTGAACGAGAATGACACTAAGAGTGGAAGGCTTATCGCATAAAGTATACAGTAACTTCGACTCGGTGGTGATATTATGGAGAAAGTCATTATTTTTCTAGATAAACATTTCATGTAGGATTGTGTAGACATAATGTACCCGCTCCATATGCCCGGAGAGAATACGATTTTACTGCCAATTGATCCAGACCACCACAAAGCGAGTTATGTTTTCTTGTGTATCGCCGTACCTTCGGCGAATTGGATAGTGTGATTTTGCCATCGATCTCTCTGTACCTCATTATTGATCGGTGTAAAATTATTTTTTCGAGAAAAAAAATCCGAGTTTAGCCGTGGTTCGTTGGGAATGGCAAGAATAAAGGCGCCATCCATCGTCACCGAGATGAAGTTAAGATGGACTGTGACAGCCAATCAGTGGGATTGTGTGATAAATGATGCCACCATTTCCTATGATGCTGTAATAAAATATCATCCCAAATTAAATGATTGCACAATCGTGTACACCGATGGTGTGTTTTATCGCCAGGTAAGGTTGCACAATTCTGCATCCGAAAATTCGTCAACATTGTTTGCCCTAGGATTGCGACATTTTTGTACTAAGTGTTAAAAAAGTTTGACTTCGTATAAAAGCACTAATCACCACATGAACAAGACGACCTTCTTATCTTTATTCTCTCTGTCTATTTTCTCGTCACATGGCTGCCAAAGACAAGGTTCAAGTCTCGGATAAAGACAAAACGATTTATGCCGACCCCAAAGCCACGTCTGTCTCCAGCATCTCTATTGATGATGAAGAGAGTACAGTTGCCAATAGCTACGATGAAAAGCTTGAATGGACACCGGAAGAAGAACGCGCTGTTTTACGTAAACTGGACATACGCCTAATGTCGTTTGTTCTCTTGATGACCTTTGTTCTCAACATGGACCGCACTAATATATGTAAATACGCGTGCTTTATGTAAATCGTTATGTCCTCATATTTTTGTTCAGCAAACGCAATTTCAGACGACCTTGCAGCAGATCTGGGTTTCACCTACAGTGGCATTAACACCGGAACCCTTGTTTATTCCCTCATCTTCACCATTTTCACGCTTCCCGCCAATGCTGTTGTCAAGAAAATTGGTGCACATTTAGTTATTCCCATTCTCATGAATTCCTGGGCTATAGTCACATGGGCACACGCCCTTATTCACGTAGGTGTACATTATTGCACCCCACCCATAGTTCTAACCTCGCAAGAAAAAAAAAGGACTTTAGTGGCTTTATGGCCGTTCGCGTTCTTATCGGCGTGACCGAAGCCGGGTTTATTCCAGCTTGCCTTGCTTATCTTACTGGCTACTACAAAACAACAGAACTAGCAACCCGTCTGTCATGGTTTTGGGGAATCCAATCTTTTGCATCCGCTTTCTCTGGTCTTATCTCCTTTGGAATTTTCCGACTGAGAGGTATCGCAGGTCTCGAGGGTTGGAAATGGTTATTTTTAATTGATGGAATTGCAACACACGTGGTGGGGGTTATTGCCTTGTAAGTGTACATCCTTCACAATGAATGTTTTATTAAGGCGGTCTCTGTAGCTTTTATTTGCCCGCCTCTCCTACGAAGACAGCTGGTCTTCTTCGTGGTTCTGGGTGGTTCACCGAGCGTGAGACGAAAATCGCCATTACCCGCATTATCCGTGACGATCTAACGAAAAAAGAGCAAGATAAGCCCCTTACTTGGACAGATGCGAAGCTTGCAGCCCTGGACAGTAAACTGTGGACACATTTGATTATAACATTTGTGGGGTAATAGTCTATAACGCGATTGAAGAAAGAGAATACTTACTTTCTATTTTTAGCATGATGACCTTGACTCCTATCTCAACCTATCTACCAACCATGATCAAAACCTCCGGATTCTCAACAACGGACAGCAACCTGTTAACCGTACCATCATTCTTCATCAACTTGATCGTTTCTATTGCCATTGCCAAAAGTTCTGACCATTACGGAGAAGTTGCTCTTCATGCATTAATCGGATCTATCTGGAGTTTGGTTGGTTTTCTTGCGCTAGAATTGCTCCCTGATAACGCTGGTCGTTGGAGCTTGTATGGTGCTGCCTTATTCACAGCATCTTCTCCGTCGTGGCATGGTATGCAGATTGCTTGGATGTCGTCCAACCTGGCGCCTGTCGGTAAACGTGCACTTGCTCTGGGAGCAGTTATTGGAGCAGCAAATATCAATGGAGTCCCTGGATCGCAAATTTATCGTATGTGTAAAAAAAAAAAAAAAAAAGAGAAAAAAAATTGGAACAGCGATGACTGACGATTTTTCTTTATGCCTATTATAGAGGATTGGGATGCACCACGTTATCGTGTTGGTAACTGGATCAACGTTGGTCTTCAAGTTGCCACTGTTTTTCTCTTTCTTTTCCAACGATTTCGATACTCCCTTACCAACAAATGGCGTGAGAGTAAATGGAACCGGTTTACCGAGGAAGAGAAGAAACAGTATTTGGAGACAACCAAAGATGTCGGAAGTGACAGATTGGACTTCCGCTTCAGGTTGTAAACGTATGCTCTATCATTTATTGTGCTTTGCCCTGATGCCTGTATACATATCTGATATTTTACATTGTACCATACCCTCTGTCAGTAATAAACTAATCATGTTAAGAAGCTGAGTTTCGTGCACACTTTTAAAACCGGATAGATATGTCTGGGTATCCGTTCATTGATATAAATATTTATTAGTTTTACTCTCACAGTGCGATTAAATGGATATCTGCAAGTCGTCGGCCGTTTAGCAACAGATTTCGTCGATTTCACCTAAATAGTAACAAATTCAGTAAATGAAGCGGACATTATGCAACCGATGTTGCACAACAATTTAGGCTAAAAGGAAAGCAGTACTTACAGCTATTGAGGACAAATGTAATAACATGCAGGATGAACAAAATGTTGCATATTCATCAGTAACGAACATACTTTTAACAAAAAGGGCCTCTGACACTTACCAACAGAAAGTTTCGAGAGCACAGCAGCAACAGATACCGGCTAAGCAGCCCTTAACACATCCACCTCCTCTTAACCTTTGAGACAATTTAGTTTATTTGATCCTATTTGCGTCTTGACCTTACCTTAGTAGAGAGAATCCAGATGTTTCTTTGCGTACATATTTTGTGTCAGTCAAAAGGCTCTTTGTTTCACACACACACACACACATATATATATATATATATATATACGGCAGCTGGTCACATACCATTGTCTTTCGTAGTCTCGGTGCGTTCTTCCACTGTCATCGCCTCTGTTGGTTGGTAGGCATCGTGGACAGGCATAGTAATGTTATTGGCAGTGGCGGGTTGACTACTCCGACAAGGATCAGTAAGAATTGTATTCGTAAACTGTAGTTTCAAACCTCATGCTTTGAAACAGGAAGAAGGTGTACAGTTGAAAAATTATATCCCTGGATTTTGCAAGCTATATATATTCGGCAGTCCGAACATTACACGAATCATCACTTGATGTTGTCACTGCATGTTACTGAGTTTTGCGCAGCAACTAAAACTGTAAGCCTTGCGTTACAGACGAAGCTTATTTGTGTTAGAACGTTTTTGAATTCTTGGTTCATCCTCTGTAAAGTCAGCTTGTCTTGGCTTTATTGTTGATCATTGTCCTCCGTCGCCTGAGTTTTAACGAAAAAGTGGAGCGATGATTTACTCAGATCGTTTAATGCGCATGCTATGTGCAACTTGGGATTTTCCAGGAATATGTGCCGGTTCGGGTTAAACGGATCAGTGCCTTGATCAGCAAAGCGAGTTCACACTGTCAATGCATACCCTCATCATCGTGTAGCCAGTACAGCTATGTTAACCACCCTAATGCATCTGGCAGTCACAAGTATACTATCAGTCCCCTTGCAACTGAAAGTAAACGAATTGGTTTAATTCGCTTGCTTTTTTTATTTTTCTCTTGGCGTGTATTAAGTACGTCATTTCAGGAACCGAAACAACATGCACGCTCTCGTTTGTGGTTGTACGGACTTGTTACGTAAAAACGGATCACCGGCATAGGAAGTTTACTCCATCTTTTAGATTACTGCGTGACCAATGTGTGATATGGGTCATGGTATTGGGCTAGGGCCAATTGATCCTGACAATAGCGTTTATGGTAGGTTTTGTCAATCAGCCTGGCTTATAAACCCCGACCGCCACGAGCGGAATTTCTCCAATGTGGCGCTTGTCAGATCAAAAAGCTTGGCAACGATTACTTAAAATAACTTTTTCTGTGTATAGATTGAAAATACGTTTAAAATTTTGGTTTTTATTTAACGTCACCTTTGAGCACAGCGTCTGGGTCGGACATATTTGCTCGTGACAGCTCTGAAAAGAAATAGGAAAAGAAAAACCCTGTGGATGAGACAGGGAAAAAGTCGAAGGAGTAGGGTGAAAGAGCAGCAGGGAATATAGGAAACGTAGGATGAAGGAAGAAGAAGAGAGAGAGGGGAGAGAAGAGAAGGAGGAGAGAAAAGGTTTGAAGGGAAAAGGCAAAGGGTCTCAGTCTTGATTTATACCTAAAAGAAGTCATAGGAATCAAAGTCCTTTTGGGTAATCCATTGGCGAGCTAGGAAAGAGTATGCAATTGCTCCACTTATGCGTGGCGGACAGGAGTCGAAAACGCGAAGGCAGCGTGCGTTGTGGATTTGGTAGGCAAGTTCTGTCTTTTCGTTTAAAGGCAAACTCGTGTGTTTGGGGTCGCAGAGATGGGATGGGTCCGTTGGGTTGAAGTTAGGCACGCATTCTATGCCTGCCTTTTGTAGGTGGTGGATTGCCTCAGGAATATATTTTCGGTGAAGAAGGATGCCAACAACGTGTCGTGCCATGTATGCAATGTCGAGTACACGAGAAGTGTTGATGCCGGTAGATTTCAGGGCTGATCGAATTGTTTTACGCTTAAGGCGGCGCTTGCATGGTAGATAAATGTAATCGAAACCTTGCTGTGATGGATCAGGTTGTGAGAAGACGTGGGCTGCATGCCCTTTCTGTTTGGGCGCCTGAGTTTGACGTTGTAGATTCGTGTCATGAGCTGGTTGGGGTGTTGGGTTCTCTTGGAGTATAGGTACTGCCGTTGATTGCGGTGGTGAAGCTGGTGGTGAAGGTGGTATAGTGGTAGGCTTTGCAATTGGTCTCAACTGAGACACATTGTGGTTGGATACAGCGGTGGCTGGCGAAGCAGCAGTGGATACATCTGTGCTGGGAGTCGGGGATGCTGGGCGTCTTAGGTCAGACAATGGTTGTGAGAGGCGTTCCTCGAGTTCAAAAACACGGGCGCGAAGCAAATAGAATTCCTGAAGACAGTAACTGTAGGCTGTACGGTAGAATTCACAGTCTCTTTCAGTTTTCATGAGCGTCCATTGCAATGAGCCTTGCTCATTACCGGGGAGTGGGTCAGCCATTAGGGCGTGGTTCGTCTGTGTGTTTCTGTGTAACGACACAAGTCGCGGAAGAGCTAGATTGAAAATACTATTGATTGCATGCTATTTTGCGCTACTTTCAATAAATTTTTGCGTCTATGGAGCAGTCAGGTTTTTCGCAGGGGAAAAACGAAATATACCCGAGGTATCGGAAGACACGTCTTTTACTTACATGAAACTTAGGACTCAGACGCAAAAATTCATTTGAGTAGCGTGAATGTACATGCACGGTTAATAAATGAGATGTATGGATATTGTGTTTTACTTACCCAAAGATATTCCATTGCTAAGTGTGGGCACTTACCCCGCACCCCTGCGGGATTGGTGTAAGCGAGTGTAATAGATCTTTATCCAGCATATAAGTACTGGCTTTTCTTGCTGAAAAAGCTGGAAAAGGTTCACAATTTTTTGAAAAAAGGACACCTGCTCTAGCGATGCGATGCTTAGAACAGTGTTTTTGTCTCGGCCACGGGCACTGTCCCATTGTGATGCTGATGCATTCAGTATCTGTACAAATCTTTCTTCTTGGTTGGGTGAGTGACTGTTTGATAACAATACGGACATAGTCGTGAAGAACGAAATTTATCAATTATCGTTACAGAAGCATGCTGCATATGTTGATCTCTTAGTTTTTTTTTCTCGCCGCTCCTTGAATGACCACGGATTGCTGATCCCAGTGGTCCCAGCAGTCCCAGCAGTCCCTGTCAGCATAATTAAAACATCGCTCTTGTTGCCTGATTTTTTCAAATGATTGCGTTCAGAGGAAGCGACGGTAGAATACGCTTTTTGTGCGTATATTTGCTGCGTCCTTTTCCACTTCTTCACCGGCTTCTTATCTGAATAGAACTCTCGTAATTTTTCTGCTATCCATAGCAGTCTATCATCAATATTAGTTCCATAGAAACATAGGTGATATAAATGTACCTTTAGATGCTTTAACAAACTGTATTCACATAAGCGGTATGTCTCACACTACTGTCTGACAATGATTTTTTTTAAGATTTTGACTCTCCTTCCTAATCTCTCCAAAAAAAAAAAAAAAAAAAAAAACAAAAACA